>CAOKZL010001777.1:312500-375000 GCA_948472985.1 Iguana delicatissima
TCTGAAAAAGAAGAAAAGCTGTCATTTCCTTTCTCCCTTCCAGCTGAAAATCCCCTTGTGTGCTGTTTGTTTATCGATATTTACATTTATAGCTTATTCTCCCACCGTGATGTCCCTCAAAACTGTCCACAAGAGCTTGCAAATGAAACCAATTAAACATCATCTGAGGAAATAAGATGGCAGTGCTACACAGATGTCAGAGTAAGGCCATTTCTGCATGAGGTTGATACATCGTAGCAGAGTCAAAAATCTTACCCTCCGGTCTGCATGTTGCACCGTTTTAGCATTGTAGTTTTCCTCGTGGTTCTGCACGTTTTCAGCTCCTAGAATGGTTCACTGTGATGCAAAACCACTCTATGTGAAAACAGGAAAAACTCCGATGTAAATCTCCCAAACCGGTTCTGCTTCGGTTTTCACCTACATGCAGAAGTGTAGCATCGATTCACATTGCAGAAGTGGCCAACTATGGCCAGTCCCAGGCTGTCCCCATCCCTATTTCTCTCCACCCATCAAAAGACAGGCTGCCGTCATTATTGTCCTCCTGTGTTAAACAGACAGCGGGAAGAGAGTGGATCTTGTAATGGACTGTTAAAAACGTGTTTTTTTCCACATATCAACAAACATACATTCCTACGCACAAATGTAGCAACAGAAAAATGTGTTAAAAATGTGTATGTGTATGTTTTAAAAAACAGACTAATTAGCGATGGTGGGGGGGTGAGGGAGGGAAATGGGGGTGGCCAGGGACTTGCTGTTGTGGATGCAGCAACCGCTGTTCTCCGCATTAGTATGTAAATGGGGAGGGTGTGTGCAGACAGCACAGTTTCTGAATTTCTGACTTCAATTTCCAAACTGGAGTATATAAACACTGCTCTTGACATGCAGTGAACCACTCCTCCATTCTTCTGCAGAAATGGCCTAAGTCCCGCTGAACTCACTGGGGCTCACTTTGGAGCAGATATGTATGGGATGGCACTCTACAGTACTTACAATTAATTTACTTAGAAGAAGGCATTAGCACATTAAAAAAAAAAAAAACAAGTTCCAAGGCAGCAGAAAGTGTGTTGGTTAAAAGAGGTTTTTCCAGTCCTTGCTAAGTTCTGAGTGAACAGTTACGTCCGCTTTTTTACTTTCCTCAAAAGTAACAGATTAATGAGGGAAATATATTACCTCCAATTTAACTTTTTTCAAGAGTTAAAAGCCTTGGCTGGAGGTATGGCTTGACACCTTGAGTCACAACACCCTTGAAATGAAAAGAAAGGGAGAGAGGATAGGCTGGGCAGATATTGGCAGCCATGACTTCAAGTAGATACCTGAAGATCTGTGGCGGAGGAAGAGATAGGGATGGAATTAATTGCTACCCTCTAAAGAAGCTGGTGGTGGGGAACCTAGTTCTATAGTACAGATCTGACTGGAAACTGGAAACAGGCTAGCCCCAATCTTCTTTAATAAAAGTCCTTATGCTTTTCATCATAGCGTGTAATTTGCACCACTCTTCAAGAAAAGGGATTCCTTTAGTGCAATAAATAGTTACACTTGCTAATTTCAATTCAATCTCTCCTCTTTTGTTTTTAGATCGTATAAAATTGTCTTGCATTGCATTGGGCCATTGGGCCATTTTTTCCCAGTGGCTATTGGCTACAATGACCATTTATACTAATGGTAATGATACTCAATTTTTTGTATACCACTGTGGCAATCTAAGAGGAATATTTATTTGAATATTTATATCCTGCTCTATATCCTATGATCTCAGGGCTATAGAGAATAAAACCAGTTTAGAACAATTTAAAAGAATAAACATAAATTTAAAAGGCAAAAATCATGTTTAACAACATAACACTTAAGACAATGTAATATAATTAAAACAATTCAAAGGGAATTAATACAATTTAAATCAAAATAACCTTAAAGTAGATATTTTAGAAATCTCTTGCATATTTAAATTAGAAAAAAAAAACTCAGATACTCCCTCATTGGAAAAAAAAAACATATCTATTAGCTATATTGATAATGTAACCTACAGTTTAACTGATTCCAATACTATAGGTTGTTGTGGGTTTTCCGGGTTTTGAGGCCGTGTTCTATTAGTATTCTCTCCTGACGTTTCACCTGCATCTGTGGCTGGCATCTTCAGAGGATATCTGTGGTGCCAACCACAGATGCAGGTGAAACGTGAAAACCTGGAAAACCCACAGCAACCTATGGATTCCGGCTGTGAAAGCCTTCGACTTTATACTGATTCCAGTACTGTTTGCTGTCCTTAGAATACCCCTCATCCAGAACTAATATAACATTTTGCCTTAAATCCAATTGCTCTTCCCAACTAAAGAGACCATATGCATTGATGAGATTTATATAAATGTCTACTTAGCCATTCAGCAACAGATTCAGTAGCCCTAATTCTAGTGAAACTAACTATTGTCTGAGTTGGGGTCAGAGGGGGCTATTCCGTTAGCTCAGGTGGAAGCCCCCAACATTTCGTTCCTCTTTCCCCTTCTTAACTAGGAGATCTTGGGCTGCCAGTTTACCTGGCCGCAGTGAGAAGAGAAATGGAGCAAATTTCTTATGAGTAAACAAATATTAATTAATGTTACAAAATTACGTCATCACATGAACCCTAAAACAAACTGGACACAATCTAGCAACAGCTAGTTATGACTGCCAATTCTGTGTGCACTTACTGCCAAGTAAATCATGATGAAATGCTAGAATTAATCCATTCCACCCCAACACAGTTTGGATTGGGATAGCTATCCCATTCCACTGCTTTCAGTGAGGATCAATAATAAACTCCAAGCCCTCCACTAATAGCACAGACCGGATACACCAGCTACCATATTTAGCGTTGCAACCTGCTCTTCCAGTTCTTTTGACATAAGTCTGACTAGACATTGATCAGCAAACATTATTAATAACCCCACCTACAACAATATTCAGTGTAACTTTATGGATAGTATCAATTTAATAGGATAACTAAAAAGAGACCTGGTTTTTCGAGACAACACAACCACCACAAACTAACCCTATACCTAACAGGGAATATATAAAGAGGCCAAATCCCTCTACATTTTGAAACTTCAGCAGTCTAAAGGTTAAAGCCTGTCAATTGAATTTCACAGATCCCAGGAAGGACTGGAGAAGTCGTGCCAAGTCTTCATTGTAGACCAGTGATCAAACATCTCCTCATTACACTTCAATATTGTTGCCTCTAAAGGTCACCATTGCTGAACATAATCACACAAAATCAAAACTGCAAACTTTATATATCATAGAGGTAGTAAATAGCTTGGAGGTTTATTTTCTGGTGCCTGAACAACATTCTGAACTCATTTATAAATTCCTGGCTACTGTGCCATGAACCAGACACATTTTGTAGGGACTAACCAAAGCTTCAATTAAGTCAATTTCCTGTAAAATATATATTCCTAATAATTTATTGGGTCAGCACTGGACTGCTGTAATGAAGCAATGCTACCCAGTTACTTACATTTGCATACTTTAAACAACAATACCCATTACAGTTTCTCTCGACACATGCACTCTCTCTCTCTCTCTCATTTAAGGAAGCAAGGGCTCAAAGCAAACAATTTGCAGGTCAAGTTTCTCAGACTTTTCTTTTGCATACTACAGAAAGGTATATCCAGAATTTGCTTAGCAGATTTCTGCAAAAAGCAATAAATCATGTGGCGTCCATTATTTTCCCTTTCACTGATTTTACTCAACATTAATTTAGCCAATCTGTCACCTCCTGAGAAGCAGAGGCCAAAGGCAGGGTATAATCAAACACCAAGGAAGAGGGTAGCCAATTGCAACTGAGCAACCAACGCCTATTCACAAAGGGATTTTTTTTTTAATAAATCCACTTGATTCTGACCCCCTTTTCTTTTCTTTCCTTGCGTTCTTTTTGAATCAGCAGTTATGCCTTATTCTATTTTAGCTGGTATATTCTGTCTCACACTGTAGGGACATTACAAGAACAAATGCAAATGGTGAAGAGGAGGAACGCAAACTCCATACTGTCTAACTAACGTGAAATGACTGTTAATACTCATTCCTCTCTTTAAGGAAACAGGGCTCTATGCATATAATTTGCAGATCAAATTTCTAGATTTTTCCCTTTGCACAATATTGTATTGAGGGTCAGTGCCAGAATTAAGAGTAGTGTAGTTATTTGAGCATTGGACTACTGCCCTGAAGACCAGGGCTAGAATCTCCACCGAGCCATGGAAACCCATTGGGTGAGTCACATTCTCTCAGCCTCAGAGTTAGGCAAAGGCAAACCCCCTCTGAACAAACCTTGCTGAGAAAACCCTGTGATAGGTTTGCCTTAGCGCTATCATAAGTCAGAAATGACTTGAAGGCACATAACAACAAAACCAGAATTTGCTCAGTGGATTTCTATTAACAATAATAAGTCATGTGGTAAATCATTGCTTGACCAATACCTCCTATTCAGAATCTGCTGTGCCAGTGGCACAATGGCTTGCATTCTAGACACTCACTTTCAAAAGCTGGAAATACTGAAAGGCAATTGACTCATTCCTTTCAGAGAAATACAGAGAAATAGATCAAACAGGTTCAGGGAAACAGACCAAACAGGAAAGAAGGAGAAGTGGCACTATATGTCAGAGACATTTACACGTGTGAAAAGATGCATGACTTAAATCCTGGAAGCCAGGTTGAGAGCATCTGGGTAAAAATTAAGGGAAAGAGAAATAACAGTGATGTCATTATGGGAGTGTACTGGAGACCTCCAAGCCAGACTGAGGACTTGGATGATGCTTTCCTGGAACAGATGATCAAACATTCAGAAAGGAAAAATACAGTAGTAATGGGAGACTTCAACTATCAAGAGTATCAGGTCCAACAGATTTCTCAATTGCCTTGCAGACAATTTTCTAGCCCAGAAGGTAGAGGGGGGAACAAGAGGGATGACTCTTTTAGATCTGATCCTAACTACAATGATGACCTAGTTAATGAGGTAAAGGTGGTGAGATCCTTAGGTGGAAGTGATCATGTTCTCCTGGAGTTTGTTATACAATGGAAAGGGGAATCCAAGCATAGTCAGACATGCATTCTAGACTTTAAGAAAGCTGATTTCAATAAATTTAGGGAAATTTTGTGTGTGATTCCCTTGGTCAGGAATACAAAAAGAGAAGGGAGTTCATGATAGATGAGAGTTTCTTAAAAGTGAGATATTGAAAACACAATTTCAAACATTTCCAGTGATTAGAAAAAATGGGAGGTGTCTAAAAAATCCAGGATGGATGTCTAATGAACTTTCAATGGAGCTAAGATTTAAAAGGGACATGTACAAGAAAAGAGAAAGGGGGGAAATCACCAAAGAGGAATTCAAACAAATGGCCAGCAAGTTTAGGGAGAAAGTCAGAAAAGCTAAAGCACAGAATGAGCTCAGGCTTGCTAGAGAGATTAAAAGCAATAAAAAGGGCTTTTTTTCACACAGCAAAAGGGAGAGGAAGGAAATGATAGGGCCTCTGCATGGAGAGGATGGTGAAATGCTAACAGGGGACAGAGAGAAGGCAGAACTACTGAACAACTTGTTTGCCTTGGTCTTCTCCCAAAAGGAAAACAATGCTTTACCTGGGGTGAATGGAGCAGATGATGCAGTAAGGGAAATGCAGTCCAATATAGATAAAGAGATAGTAGAGGAGTACCGGTTAACTGTAAATGAATTCAAGTCTCCAAGACTAGATGAACTACATCCAAAGGTATTAAAAGAACTGGCAGAAGTAATCTCAGAACCCCTGGCAATAATCTCTGATAATTCCTGGAGAATGGAAGAAGTTCCAATAAACTGGAGGAGGGCAAATATTGTCCTCATCTTCAAATAGGGGAAAAAAGAGGACTTAAACAATTACCACCCAATCAGCCTGACATCAATACCAGGAAATATTCTACAGCAGATTAAACAGACAGTCTGTGTTACCATGCTGTACACCCCCAATCTATGATACAGTATGATTGGCTATAAATATTGTTTAATTGGCATTAAATAAATATAAATCTTACACTTATAGCTGAAAGCTGTGTGGAAAGTAAAGAACTCTGACTGAAAGCTTCCTGAAGTTAGGACAAAGGACCTCATCATGGCTAGGTCATAAATTTGGACAGATCAGTCAGAGAGCTCAATGTGATGAGTTGTAGATGGTCCTCTAGTGTCCAACCCCAGGAAGCAATAGCAAACAAAGCTGCTAGATGGAGCAACCAAAAGGTCAACATCCTGTTGAATTTTTTCACAGAAACTGTCCTTTTGTTCTGTTACCTTTCCAGTCATTAAGAGGCTATTGTGACTTCCCTCAATGCTTTGTCACCTACCACAAAGACAACCAGAACCTTCTAACCCCTTTGTCAGTTCTGCCAGAGAGCAATTAACACACTCCCCTCAGGGCAGAAAAAGGGTACTCTAACCCTGGCTCAGCTGATGGCTAGTTGTATTTTGGACACACATTGGCATGTGATGCTCCATGAGGGTCCCAAGATTGTACTGCCCTCAAACTTCTCCAGTCTGAGACATCTTGCTCAGATCCTCTGCTGCTCCAGGAATAGTAACTATCACCCACTTCACCCCAAACTCTTACTATCCAACCTTTCTGTCCTTTCCTTCTGCTAGTCTTGTATGGTTCATGCAGCTGCTTGGTTACTTGTGTGTTTGTCAATTCCCGCAATAATGACATTCTTTTGATTTCCAGCTGTTGTCTTACAGTTAGTATGAGTGAAGGTGAAAATATCTTATATGGTTACCTCACCTCTTGCAGTCCTCCCTTTTGAGCAATAATTCCCCACCTTTTCATGGAGGCATGGGTACTGCTAGATGACCTCAAGGTCCCTCACCTTTTGGGGTAACATAAGCACTTAGAAAGGAATGCCGTGATCACTAAAAGTCAAAATGGGTTTCTCAAAAACAAGTCATGCCAGACTAATCAGATCTCTCTCTCTCTCTCTATTTTTGGAAAGAGTTACTAGTTTGATAGATGAAAGGAATGTTGTGGACATAGCATATCTTGACTTCAGTAAGGCCTTTGACAAGGTCCCCCATGATATTCTTGTAAACAAGCTAATAAAATGAGGGTTAGACAATACTACTGGTAGGTGGATTTGTAACTGGTTGACTGACTGAACCCAAAGGGTGCTCACCAATGGCCATCTTCATCCTGGAGAGGAGTGACTAGTTGGGTGCCACAGGGTTCTTCCTGGGCCCAGTGATGAATAGAAGGCATATTTATCAAAGTTGCAGATGACACCACATTAGGAGGGGTAGCTAACACTCCAGAGGACAGGATCAGATTTCAAAATTATCTTAATAGATTAGAAAGCTGGGCTAAAACTAACAAAATGAATTTCAACAGGGAGAAGAGTAAGGTCCTACACTTGGGTAGAAAAAATTAAATGCACAGATATAAGATGGGTGACACCTGACTTAACCATAGTACAGATGAAAAGGATCTTGGAGTCTTAGTAGACCACAAGCTGAACATGAATCAGCAGTGTGATGCGGCAGCTAAAAAAGCCAATGCAATTCTGGGCTGCATCAATAGAAGCATAATGTCAGGTTAGGGGAATTGATAGTACCATTCTATTCTGTTTTGGTCAGACCCTACCTGGAATACTGTGTCCAGTTCTGGGCACCACAGTTTAGGAAGGATATTGACAAGCTGGAATGTGTCCAGAGGAGGGTGATCAAAATGGTAAAAGGCCAGAAAACCATACCCTGTGGGGAGCGGCTTAGGGAGCTGGGTATGTTTAGCCTGGAAAAAGAAAGGTAAGAGGCAACATGATAGTTGTGTTTAAATATCCGCTAGTGATATTGGTGATGAAGATAAGTCGTATGGAGGGTAACGCAAGCTTGTTTTCTGCTGCTCCAGAGGCTAAGATTCAGAGCAATGATTCAAACTACAGGAAAAGAGATTTCACCTAAACATCAGGAAGAACTTCTTGATGGTAAGAGTTGTTCAACAGTGGAACATACTGCCTCGGAACGTGGTGGAGTCTCCTTCTTTGGAGCCTTTTAAACAGAAGCTGGATGGGCATCTCTTGGGAATGATTTGATGGTATATTCCAACATGGGAGAGGGTTGGACTAGATGGCCCTTGAGGTCTCTTCCAATTCTATCATCCTATGATTAATAGGTCCATGGGAGCAATGTTTTTCAACTGTCCCAATATGGCCATTGCTCTGCATCCTATGAAAGTGGGAGAAAAGCAAGAGAGACCCATGTGTGCCCACCAATTGAAGAGGCTACAGCCTAGAAGCAAGTCTATGAGGGCAGGGGAAACACAAGCAGGGACTCCAAGATGGGATTTGATGGACTCGTGTTACAACTGTTCAGCTCCTACCTCCAGGCAGTGATGTAGACTCGAGTCAATAGACTCGGACTCAAGTTGGACTTAAGTTGCTTCAGCGACTCAACTCAGACTCAACTCGGCCATAAATGATACACTGGCTTGACTCAACTCAACTCGAGATTTATATATTTTTAATAACTGGTTTGATGCCCTTCGTTCAGTAACATAATGCATTCATCCAGAAATCTTACAACTTCGAACAATGTCTCCATCTCTTTTTGCCTACTAGTCACATGACAATCTGTCACAAGCCCAAAGTGTGGGTGCATTTCTGAGGGGAACAGCAAACAGGTTCGGCAATGGGCTTGAGGCAGGCTTGAGGTCTGCTCAGCAGCCTGTCCCTGCTGCATATTAGAGGAGTCTTCTAAAATGTTTCCTAAGAGCAAAAGACAAGACTGGCCCCCAGAGTGCAGGGTGCATTTCTCAGAGGGGAACAGCAAATGTGTTAGGCAATGGGCTTGAGGAAGAAGGATCTTTCCTTCTAAAGCTTTTGAATTTTCAGTAATGAAGAGTAAGACAGGATCCTATTCCCCACTTCCAAAGCTGCAGATGGCAAAATTGCAAATGTGGAGAGCCAACTCTGTTTAAATTGTTAAAACTGAATTTATTACACTCTATCCAATAATTCTGGAATTTTGGATGGGGTGTAAACTTGGCTTCCAGACTTGGCTTTCAACTTGACTTGAAAGTATCTTCAAGGACTTGAGACTTGAAGCTAGAGACTTGAGACTTGACTTGAGACTTGGAGTAAAAAACTTAAATCCCTCACTGCCTCCAGGACTAATTCCAATGAATGATGGCTGTTAAATGTGAGGTAGCCAGTGGTAGCTGGTGGCTCACATGCTGGTAGGGCAATGAATCTATGCTGAATTTTAACCTGACCACTAAAGGAGCTACCTAAAGAATGTATTTGAGGGATAAGGTTCAGCTCTGCTGAAGTCCAGACCTTAGCAGTGTGGTCTAAGTGGTGGTGGTCTTCAAGACCACACAGACCACAGCTGAATTACTGACAGAACAACCTACATAAAACCTATGGCACTGGCTTTAAAGGAGTTTCAGTGGCTGCCAATATGCTTCTGATCTGAATCCAAGATGCTTGTGAAGACATTTATATTCCTACATGGTTTGGAACCCCAGTACTCAAATGAGTGCTGCTCTCTATATAAACCCACCAAACATGGATACCTGCTGGAAGGGGCCTGCTCTGTGTTCTTTAAGCAGAAATAAACATTATGTGGGGATACAGGACAGGGTCTTCTCTGCTGTAGCACCCTGCCCCTTGGAGGCCCAACTGGCACCAACATTGGCTTCACTCCAGATCAGGTAAAATGTGTTTTTTAAAAAATGAAGATTTTAATAATCTATATTTGGAATCTAAAAATCTATATACTGTATAGTTTTAAACTGTTATACTTGTTTATACTTTAGGTTGCATGCCATTTTACACTGTTTTAAATTGAGCTTTTCCCCCCTGTACACCACTTTCAGATATTATGACAGAGGGAGACATATATGTGAATGGAAGTGGGGGAAGAACATCCAGTACCAAAAGAAGAGCTGGCATGCATTAACCAATGGATCATAAAAATGGAATTGCATATATCCAACAGATGTTCCAGGTTGATAGCATACTCTCTCAGCTTCGGAGGAAAGCAAAGGTAAACCCCCTCTGAACAAATCTTGTCAAGTAAAAAACATCATAAGTTCATGTTAGGGTTGCCATAAGATGGAAGTCCAAACATAATCTAATATGCTTTGCCCAGTGTGATTATCTAATGATCTCATTTTTATAAAAAAAGGTTATAAATTAGCAAAAAATTAATAACTCCCCTAGACTGTAACTGTGGAAACAGATGAGCAGTAGTTATAAAAAGGATCTAAACCTAGATGGAGTTTGGTTTGGAATAAGACTCTATATGAAATTATTTCCCTGTGTTAGAAGGGGGTGGGGTAGGGATTTGGAAATGCACATGAGTAGTATTAGTGAGGTTCTTTGATTTTCCAATACAAAGAAGAGGCACTTTGACACTACACAGTTATAACACTATGATTCCATTTCAACAGCCATGATTCCATCCTAGGATATCCTGGATTTTGCAGTTTAGGGAAAGGAATTTAGAATTTTCATCCAGAGATCTCTGGTGCCTCTCCAATGACAGTAGTATGAAAGGGCTCCACATTCAAACAGAATTTGTTGATTTCACCACCATCACCACCCCCTTTAAGCTTATACCCATCAGTTCATAATTATAGTATCAGGTGGGAGTTCTTCTGTAGAATAAATTATGAAAGAAAGACCGCTTTGTATAAGTAAAAGAAATTTTCCCACATAAGTGTCCAAAGCTGGAAACACACACTCCTTCTCTAATTTTCAACCTTAGTTTGTTTTTTAAAGAAGTTTTCATAACTACTTGTTGAACAAAATGGTCAAACAGACAAGTCATTTAGGCAAAGTAAAACAGGAAGGAAACTCAATCAAAATTCACTTAACTCACTAGAAGTTTTGAAACTTTACTTCAGGAAAGGTATGATTTCACCAGCTGTCTCTGTGAGACGCTGGCCACTGGTCATGCAACACAATTTCAAATACATACCAAAGAAAACAGTACTTATCCAGCACAGAAATAGCTTTCTGCAGGTGTAGCTGATGGAACTGCAAATACTTCTCTGAATAAACACATTCACACTGCACTAAGACTACAGGAAATGACTTTGTCCCAGGGCAGTCTGACGGGCAGAGCTAACTCCCATCACCTGCTGTTTGATCCTTTTATCCCTGGGATGGAACTTGGAAATCAGAGCAGGTGAGCTATATTCCTTTCTCACTAAACACATCTTTTGATATGATTGTACTTCCCAATCCAAGGCCACTTGCCACTTGGGACTGAAGCCAGATGGAGCCACAATATGTGATAAAACATATTTCCATTCATTAGTTTTGATCCAAACTGAGAGCATTTATTGCATTAGTTTCCTGGACTAGAGGTTGTCTGTTCCTTTTTAGTTGCTTTTCTTCCTTCTTCAGGAAGAAAATAATCCTAGGTGGGTTTTTAAATGAGCATAAACATTGAAATCCAACAGCCACCTGCTAGGTTTCCTACTTTATAATCTAGAGACTCAAAGGAGTTGAGAAACTCAAGGTTAATAAGATTATCACCATCCTTTCTGACATCTAAATCTGTGCGACCAGAGCTTTCTTCACTGAGCAGAAGATTGCAATCATGGCTGATGAAGTCCCAGGTTTTTGCTTCTGTGTGCAAAACTGAAACCAGTGGTGTGTGGCTGAAGGTATTTCAGATGGCATATCATTAACAAATCAGTAGCAGACACAAAAGGAGGCCCTGGGAAAGAAAAACATTGAATACAAATAGACTATGTGTGTGATATGCTGCTACAAAACACTTTTTTTAAAAAAGGTATTGCTTTCCAAGTGTGTGTGTGTGCATGCATGGTGACCCAACAAATTTCATAAGGTTTTCTTTGACAAGGAATAACTCAAACATGGTTTCCCCAGTTGCTTCCTCTGAAATGAGTCTTCCCATAATAGCAATAAAAGCAAACATTACCATATACTGTTGGATGCTATACCATTCTGTCACCTTTTCTCAGCAGAACCCAGCTCCCAAGGGGTTGGCTACAAAGTGAATAACTATTTGATTTTGAACCAAGTAAGCCCAGGATGATGTTCACCATTTCTGTTAGCAGTAAAGATACCAGTTAGCAGATAAATGGATGTGTGTGAGACTGTGTGTGTGTGTGTGTGTGTGTGTGTGTTTTATAAAATTAAAAATAAAATTTCTCTCCTGGCTTTGTCTCAACATTGGACCCAAAGCTACTGACAACAAGAATTAAAGCAAGGTACATTTAAAAAAAAATAAGAATAATGCTAAAAGAAAGAAAGTTATACAAACCATCAAAATGAAACATCAGTATTTTAAAACATTGAAAAATCATTAATTTTAAACCATTTAAATCATTTCAACCATGTAAACTAAAGACATAATGATAAGAACAAAGGTACAGCACAAACACTGCATTAAAAGACCTTTCTGTTATTCACAAAATAATGCCATTGGAAGAAGGCGGAAAGTGGGCAGCTTTTGCTTTTGTGCAATAGGATTCCTCACTCTGAGAGCAGCTACCAAGAAGCTGTGAAAATATTTATGGAATTTATCAGAAAAGGCCCTAGATTGGAGCCAGGAAGCATCTAATATATTGTGGTTGTTCTTCATATTGGTCGTTATTCTAATATAACACTTCCACTTATATTTTTATGCTACCTGTAGTGAGAGGCAGGGGTGATTTTGGCTGCCAGGAGATATACGTGAGTTCTAAGTGGCATGTTTGTTGATGGCAGATACATATGGCAGATCTACTATCACTTGTGTGTTCCCTAGTTGGTTTCATCTCTTGATGGTGGAGGTCCAGGGGAATAAATGTGGTTTGAATGCATGGAACAGATTAGTTATGAAAAGGATTTAACCTCAAGGAAAAGTTGAGCATTGGAGAGAATGTGACATGTGATGTGAAGATGGTGTTGATGTACAATGTTATAGAAGAAAGGCCCCAATCCCCATAATTCTAAGGAGATTGAGATAGAATAGTCAATGAGAAAGAAGTTCAGGATGCATGGGAATTCTTTAAAAGGGAGGTACTGAAGGCACAGGCTAAAACTGTGCCATTAAGGAGGAAAAATGGAAGGCATCCGAACAAACCGGAATGGTTGACTAAAGAGCTCTCAGCTGAGCTAAGTATTAAGAAAAACATGTACAGGAAATGGAAGAAGGGGGAAATCACCAAAGAAGATTATAAGCAAGTAGCCAGGAGATGTAGGGAGAAGGTCAGAAAGGCTAAAGCACAGATCGAACTTAGGCTGGCCAGAGACATTAAAAACAATAAAAAGGGCTTTTTTAAATACGTCCGCAGCAAAAGGAAAAAGAAGGAGACGATAGGGTCACTGCGCAAGGAAGATGGTGAATTAATAACAGGAGGAAGAAAAAAGGCAGAACTCCTCAACACCTTCTTCGCCTCAGTTTTTTCCCAAAAGGATAAAAACACGCAACCTGGCGGTTGGGTAGCAGGTGAGGAAGTGGGGGAAATGCAGCACAGAATAGATAGAGAGGTAGTACAGGAATACCTGGCCACACTGGATGAATTCAAGTCTCCAGGGCCAGATGAATTGCATCCTAGGATTTTAAAAGGACTAGCAGAGGTCATTGCGGAACCTCTTGCTATAATCTTTGAAAACTCTTGGCGGACCGGAGAAGTTCCGGCAGACTGGAGGAGGGCAAATGTTGTCCCCATCTTCAAGAAGGGAAAAAAGAGGACCCAAATAATTATCGCCCAGTCAGCCTGACATCAGTACCTGGAAAGATCCTGGAGCGGATCATCAAACAGTCAGTTTCTAATTACTTAGAAAACAATGCCGTAATTACGAAAAGTCAACATGGATTTCTCAAAAATAGGTCATGCCAGACTAATCTTATCTCTTTTTATGATAGAGTTACTTGCTTGATAGATGAAGGGAATGCTGTGGACGTAGTATATCTTGATTTCAGTAAGGCCTTTGACAAAGTTCCCCATGACATTCTTGCAAAGAAGCTAGTAAGATGTGGGCTGGACAGGGCTACTGTCAGGTGGATTTGTAGCTGGTTGACTGACCGTACCCAAAGGGTGGTCACCAATGGCAGATTCTCATCCTGGAGAGAAGTGACTAGTGGGGTGCCACAAGGTTCTGTCCTGGGCCCAGTGCTGTTCAATATCTTCATTAATGACTTGGATGAAGGAATAGAGAGCACGCTGATCAAATTTGCAGATGACACCAAATTGGGTGGGGTTGCTAATACGCCTGATGACAGGATCAAAATTCAAAAGGACCTGGACAGATTGGAGAGCTGGGCCAAGGCTAACAAAATGAATTTCAACAGAGAGAAATGTAAGGTCCTACACTTAGGCAGAAAAAAATCGTATGCAGAAATATAGGATGGGGGACACGTGGCTGGCTAACAGTACGTGTGAAAGGGATCTAGAAGTCTTCATAGACCACAAGCTGAATATGAGTCAGCAGTGTGATGTGGCAGCCAAGAAGGCCAACGCAATTCTTGGTTGCATCAATAGGAGTATGGTGTCTAGATCGAGGGAGGTATTGGTACCACTCTATTCTGCATTGGTTAGACCTCATCTTGAATACTGTGTCCAGTTCTGGGCACCCCATTTCAAGAAGGATATGGATAAGCTGGAGCAGGTCCAGAGGAGGGCAACCAAAATGGTGAGGGGTCTGGAAGCCATGCCCTATGAGGACAGACTTAGAGAGCTGGGTATGTTTAGTCTGCAGAAGAGAAGGTTGAGAGGGGACATGATAGCCATGTTTAAATATTTGAAGGGATGTCATGTCGAGGAGGGAGTGGGCTTGTTTTCTCCTGCTCTTGAGACCAGGACAAGGAGCAATGGATGCAAGCTGCAGGAGGGGAGATTTCGCTTGAACCTCAGGAGGAATTTCCTGACAGTCAGGGCTGTCCGGCAGTGGAATGTGCTGCCACAGAGTGTGGTGGAGTCTCCTTCTTTGGAGGTTTCTAAGCGGAGGCTGGATGGCCACTTGTCGGGAGTGCTTTGAGGGTTTTCCTGCATGGCAGGGGGTTGGACTGGATGGCCCTTGTGGTCTCTTCCAACTCTACATTTCTATTATTCTATGATTCTATGATTCTATGAGATATGAGAAAATGTGCAGGAGGTGGCTGATTTTCAAGGAATGAGGGATTGTAAGTGTTATCCCTCACCTCACCACTCTTGACCTTTCTAGGTTTTGCTCTACCACTGTGATTTGCAGTCTGGTGCTATTGTACTCAATGCCATTTTGGTTCACAGTTAAGTTCTTATTTACCCATGATTTAAGGATTACATCATGAATGAGTGAGTCACCTTGGCATGTATTACTGAGATCCGGGTGGGCAAGTTGGTTGGGTGGACCTAGCCCAGCTTTGACTATTTTAATACTCAGTGCATTACCAAACTAGACTAGAGGATCTGTGGAAAGGGTGCTGTTGTGGTCCATCATATTTCTATCTCCCTCTCCAGGAGATCTCTCCACCCTTGAGCAGGCCTGCAGGGACGTCATCTGGTTTTGGACAACTGAGATAGATCAGGGTGCTGTTAGTGTACTGGCCACCTTGATATCATATAGACTTTGTGACTGAAGTGGCTGAGGTCATCTCAAGTGTGTCCCTAGAAGAACCTAGGGGCTTGAAACCAACACTCCTCCTTTGTGCTAGGACTCTCTGGTCCGCATAAGAACCATGTAGCTGTTTCATGTTCTCATCAAATACATAAAACATGACATAGCCTTGATTTGGACTTTGCTCCAGGTGGGGAAATGGATGGAATGGAAATAGGACTGGGGGGGAACAACCCTGTTGTTACAATGAGATCATAGTGGCCCATGCATTGGTAACTTTACTGTAATGCACTAAGTGAGGGGAGGCCATTATGTTTGGTCAGAAGCTGCAAATGATGTCAAATGCAGTAGCTCAGTAGTCAACTGTGGCAACCTATTACCATCGTATAACACATCTACTGAAAGAGTTGTATTGGCTACCTAAATGTTATTGGGCTTAGTGTATGTTTTTGTGTGCAAGGCCTCAAATAGCCTACATTTTGTGAGACATTGCCTCATCTGTTACTCTTCTGCCTGACCTCTTTAATAGTTAAGAGAGACACTTCTGGTGGTGCTGCATATTCCTTGGATCAACCATCTTTGCTATTGGCCACCTACCCCCAAAGGGACATTCTGAATAACTAACTAAGGCATACACGTCTGGAGCCATGAGGCTGGGGAAGGTAGCCATACATGAAAACACTATGCTTTGAATCCATCTTCTTTCCTGCCAGCGAGAACATTTACTGATCATTAAGTGTTTAAAAGAGGCAATAAGGGGGTGATCTTTGCTGATTCTCCTCTTGTTGTTGTGTGCCTCCAAGTCATTTCTGACTTAAGGCAACCCTAAGATGAACCTATCATTGGTTACCCTGGGTCTGAGAGTGTGTGATGCACCCAAGGTCATTCAGTGGGTTTCCATGGCCAAGCAGGGAATCAAACCCTGGTCTCCATGGCTGCAGTCCAGTGCTCAAACCCCTGTAACAGTTCCCTCATTGTTCAAGAGGATTTTAAGAGCCAGGTCTAGGGGGCTGCAAAAAAGAATATCAGTAAAGATGGTTGCCTCCTCCATTCCTCCAGGAGGATTCCTCCACTGGTTCAGAAGCCCCACAGAGATAGAAGAAATTATTTTGTTAAGGGAAGGCAAATTCTAGATCCAACTCTTTGTTGGAACTAACCCTAGGTTTTGCTCTATGCCAGTCAGAATTACTGAAAACAATGAGTCATAAGGAAGTACTAACTTCAACCCCACTGAATCCAATGATTCTTTTCTATGTCTACCCATGATCTCACAGCATCATCTTTTATATGGTGCCATTAAGGGTTATAGGTTTTGTGTGTATATACACTATTATTTCTTGACCCACACCTCTCTCCACCCCCTTGTTGCTGACAGGAAGGGAAACTAAAAATCACAGAAAAAATATTATTTTACTAAACAAAGGTGATGGTGGTTGGAGGAAAGGGGGACAACACAACTCAGAAAAAGTCAGCTGGAAGTTGTGGGACTTGTCCCCTGATACTACAATATGTAAATATGACGGCATTGTGCAGTACAATGGCAACTGATGAGATTTACACCATCAGTGAAAATACATCATTGGGGATAATGCCTGAAATTAGCCAAGGTGGCCGTGCCAAGAAGACTGGCAGTAGCTGCTGTCCCAGTAGGAACAGCTGTCCTGAGTCATCATCTCAGTGCAGACTTGATGGGAAGGGGAGAGTTCCCCTATCAGGCCATCCAGTGCCCTCTGAATAGCAGTATCAGCTGGGCTGTCACCAAGGACACCTCCCCAAGGAGGGCTGGGACCTTTGTTTTTCCCCTCGCATTGTTTGATGTACCCATTCAGTCGTTAAATAAATCTGTTGTGTTGCAAGTCTGCACAGCACTGATAGGAGAGACAGTTGATAATACTGTTTGTGTGGGTGAAAGGTTTATATATCTGCCGTTTGACTGGGGAATGAAAGTTAAACAGGGATGCAACAGTTTGGCAAATAAATATGATGCTCCCCAGTTTCTCCTCTTTAAAGCGTGGGAGTTAGGAAGTTAAGCGCTGGTAATATTTCTATCATCCCTGCTCCTTCAAGAGAGTGATGGGACTACCTACTACACCAGATGGGGAAATCAGGCAAGCCTCCAGATGTTGCTGAACTTCCCAGCATTTGTCATCCATGGCCCTGCTGGGTAACACTGTTGTAAGGGGATCTGTAGTTCAGTGACAACATTCCCAGGCCTCTAGAACACCATCAGCAAATACACCTAAACATTACTCCTGAGTCAGACCCTGGGGCCCATATTACAGGGTAAGTAGCTCATGTGGTGGTGGTAGTGGTTTTGTTCATTTGTATCCTGCCTTTCACACAATAATGAGACTCAGGGCAGCTAACAACATGTTAAAAACAATACAGATTAAAACTGTACAAAAGCTTCAATAGAAATATACAAATATAAATTATTTTCAAAACAATTAAACAATTGATCAAGTTAAAAACACAAAACATTGCAAACATTAACATTCAATAAAAGATAATGTGAAAACCTTAAAAACAGTGCTGTGCAACATTAAAATCTCATGGCAGCTAATTTCTAAAAGCCTAACAACATAAAAATATTTTTCCCAAACAAGCAAACCAAGTTGCAGATGGAAGGAGAGCAAGGACCTCTGAGGAAGTGAGGTCTTGACTAGTCCACTAGCCACAGCAGCTCTGCCACTCAGAAGAGCTGATGATGATGCTACTGTAGAGGGAAACAGATAAAATGAAACTTTAGGTCAAGTATATTGCCACTTGATATGCTAGGAACCAGTGCGGTATAGTGGTCTGGGTGTTGGATTGGACTCCAGGAGATCAGCATTTGATTCCCCACTCAGCCATAAAAACTCACTGGGTGGCCTTGGGCAAGTCACACTCTCTCAGCCTCAGAGGAGGGCACAGGCAAACCTCCTTGGAAGAAATGGTACCAAGAAACCTCTATATAGATTTTCTGTGGGGTCACCATAAAGGTCATCAAGGCTCACAAGAACAACAAGAACATACTGTCTTACACTAGGCATCAAGGCTGTTGGCTTATCCCTTCAACTTTACAGCAGCACGGATGGGAATTGTGCCCCTCACCAAATGTTGACGGCCTGCAACTCCCATAATCCCTAGTCAGCATAGCCAATGATAAGGAATGCTGGGAGCTGAGGTTCAACTATATCTGGAAGACTACATGATTCCCCCACATTGTTTTCTGTATCTTGGACCATTTATGTAAGAACACCTCAATTGCCCTGTAGAACTGAGCCAAGCTGCTTCTAGACCAGCACCATGCTTCTGTCGAAGTCAGCCAGAGACGTCTAGAAATTCTGTAGGAGGATACATATTTGTGCATTTGTATACAATTTAATATTAAAAAAAATGCATTTTACCCTTCAACACTGAAAATCAGCCATAAAGTACAATTCACACACACCTCAACCTGACATCTGTGGGATAACCTGATCTGTGCAACCATCAAAACAAAGGCATCAAATAAAAACTTACCTGTTCAATGGAGTAAAATGCCTGACTAAACAAGGTTTTTACTCCTCAGTGAAAAACCTGGCTAAACAGGATGATTTTTGCTATCCAGTGAACACCACAGGCTTTGGATGATGGTGAAAACTGGAAAGAAAACTGCTCAGAGGTGCAATCCCTCATTACCAGTGCCAGATCTGCTTCCATACATCATGTTTTAAGCAGGGCCAGCCTTAGCCTTAACCAGAGTGAGAGCAACCTCAGGCAGCAGAGTCTGGGTCTTATGAAAAGGCGATACATTCTTAGTAATTCATTTTGTTTCCATTGTATTTTTACTACCTGCACTGAGGAGAAGTGGTTGTGGAATTTTCTGCTTCTTCTGCCAAAGTAACTTGGATAGCTTTTGTTATGATACACCTTCATTTTGGCAGTGAGGGACACAATTTGCTGATCCACTTCAGACTTTGACACAATTTGGAGATCCACTTCAGGCAGCAACATTCTTTGCTTGCTTCTTTTTCTCCTTAAGCATGTGTCCTCTAAGAAAGCAATATTGTAATGGGGATATATGCTTAAGGAGATGAAGAAGCAAGCAGCAGGATTTGATAAAACCACAGACAGCCCAAAGTATGTTGCTGCCTGAACTCACTCTTGCAGCCTTTGCAAAGGCTGGAATTCTCTATTGCATGTGCAACAACCAAAATTCCCACAAATTCATCTTTTAAGTGCTGCAGCCTCCCAATCTGACCATTTCCGTTGAAGGATCAGATGAGATATACCAGCTATTTTCCTGTAGCAGGATGCATTGCATGGATGTCATCTGCAGAAACTTCCCAATGACCCCCAGAGATCCCTGAAGATCCCAGTTGCAGCATGTTCAGCTCCAGGGGGAAAACAACAACAACAACAACAAAAATCCGGATATATCTCCATTGATTCCCCTCGGCCTCCAGTGAATCACAAATGGCTATGATGGGGATGCACTGCTTAAAAGATGGGTTTGGAGGATGGCACCAGGCAACATAGCTACAGAAATGTAGTGGTATGCCGTGTGTACTTCTCCCAATGCAAGACCTCAGCCCATGTGTTGTCCACTCTGGGATAAACATGTTTAGGTTTCCCATATAGAACTTGCTTTCCCTCTAACTGGTCCTCTCCACTGCTGTCTTTTGAACTAATTCCAATTTGTCGACATCCCTCTTTCAGACAGGTGGCTCCCAGAGCTTGACATCATGCTCCAGAAGAGGTCTGACTCTCTCTCTCTCTGTGCCTTCTAGTTCCAGTTGACTTATGATGGCCCCATGAATTTCACAGAGTTTTCCTGGGCAAAGAACACTCAGATGTTGTTTTGTCAGTTCCTTTCACTGAAATATAGCCTATAGCCCCTGGTATTCATTGTCAGTCTCTCATCTAACCAAAGCTGACCATGCATAGCTTCCAAGATCAAGTGTGATCTGGTGCTTTTAGGGTATTAAGGTGTGGCTCGCATAGAATAAGTAGGGCCCTTCCTCTCTTTTCAATACTGTTTGTCTCAGCTCCTCCCTCTTCCTTCCTGGAAAAATTAGATTAGTGCCCTTATATCTTTAGCAGTGAAGACAGATGAAAAGAATTCATTCAGCTTCTCTGCAATCTCCTTATTCTCCTTCAGAACTGCTTTAATTTCATTGTTATCTCATGGCTAAACTGCCTCTCTAGCTGGCTTCCTCCTCCTGAAATAGTTTAAGAATTTTTTAAATTATTGATCTTGATGGTATTAGCACCATTAGCATGTCCCTCAATATAACTGAAATAATTATACCATTAATGATGCATATAATCATTTCAAATATTATTCAAAAGATCTATTGGATGCTGTAGGCCAGCAAGTTCTTCTATTCCAGGTAAAAGAAGAATATATTAAAATTAAGAGCACTGTTCAAAGTGTATTTCCAAAAAGACCAGATTGGTCTGATCATTTCAAACAGCAGTTAATAGTGGTGTCCTACTGAGTTCAAAAGATAGTCTTATCTTGTTAGGAAAAGGCAGTGTTAAACACTACCATTATTTTAGATGTGTGTTGTTGTTTATAAAGCACCTGTCTCCCGTGGAAACTTCACTATGGAACTGATCTTTTTCAGCAAAACTGAACAACAGATTGTGTTTAGTCAATATCCCAAGGTCTTAGGCAAACTACATTCTCTCCACCTCAGTCATCTCAATATGAGTGAAATAATGTTACCAACCTACCTTTGGGAGTGTTGTCAGGATTCCAAGATAATTTATGTGAAGCCCTTTGAATATTTTAAAATCTACATATAGATGCAGGTTCTAGGAAGCATTTATGACCATTTGGTAGGTAAGGTGCATAGGTAAACACTGAAATGCAAGATAATTGTATTGACTAAAGATCAGTTATAATAGGCATGTACCCTCAAATTGTTTCAGTTTAGAAAGGTAAGTTCCAGTTAATCCACTGCTATGCCAATGCCCTAGTTTCTCTCCTCTCTTCCCACTTTCCCCCTTCTTCCTTGGCTTGCTTCCATTGATGCAAACTGAGTTCAAAGTGGATTAGCAGTTTGCTCTCAATTAAGGGAGGAGAGAGGAGGAGTCAGAATCTTGCCTTACCTGTAAACTCAGGCAAAAACTGAGTTTGTGTATTCTTACCCACAAATAGCTTTTGCCATCTCGACCATGCCCTGGTATTGCTTGGTTACATGTGTCCCAGTTTTCATTTGTGAAATGTTGGAGGGGATGTAGGTGCAGCTGTTACTTCCTTTCTCAGCACCCAAGCTGACACCCTATGGTGAGTCTCTGCCCCATGACATAACACTGCGAGTGAATTGCGTGTCATCACCAGCAACCTAGGAGTGCAGAGATTCATGTGGCAACATGTGGAAGCAGCTGGGGGGCACATGAAGTAACAGCTATACAGTACTAGCCTTTCTTCTGTACAAACAGCATTCAAATCAAGTCAATGACATGTATGAAGTCTGGCAATGCTCTTTTTC
The DNA here is from genome assembly GCA_948472985.1 of Iguana delicatissima. Lineage (NCBI taxonomy): Eukaryota > Metazoa > Chordata > Lepidosauria > Squamata > Iguanidae > Iguana > Iguana delicatissima. Next base: position 334,502 of record CAOKZL010001777.1, read on the forward strand.
TCAATAGAACCACCACGGTTACATCTTCCTTAACCTCAGTAATATCTCAGAGATGTTTTGTTAGAATGCTCCCTACATATTGGTTCTATGTAATTGGATTTTTACTGTGTTTAGCTGTAACCCAGGTACCCAGTTTATATGAATAAAACTGTTAAATAGAAGACACATGATTATTAGGCTTAATATCAATTGCCCCTCATTAATGTTGCAGAGAAGCGATTAGCATTTTGAGGCAAACAAGGTGTACTTAGTTAGTGGAACATGACCCTGCTGTCATTAAATTATATCTATGATTAATGATCTTCTGTAGCATAGAGCTTAAAGTTTGAGCAATAATGAATAGATTAGCAAGTAGATACAGACAAAAAGATGAACCCTGAGGGTTAGAATCACAGCTGTTGCTATACCAAGTTTTTTTCAGATTAGAGTATGTGAGCTCTCTATCTGCTTGCCATTGGGGAATCTGACGACTTTTACAAGTTTAAATGAGCACCCAAGTTTTTCTAATGGCTGTCATTCAAGGTAGGGTACCTGTACTACAGGGTGCCAGATGTTTCACATTTCTCAGCTTTGGGATCCCAAGGGCAAATTCAGTTGTCTCTTCAGATATGCTGAAGCAAAAACAAAAGAAAGTAGGTCTGTCCCAAATGAGTCTTGTGCTAAGATTCTTCAACAGTTGGAAAAGACAGAGCAGAGGTTTCTCGGATTATGCTTTGCTTTTCCTCCAAGATGCCTTTAGCAGGTTGTATGAGGGTTCTAGCTGGCCATCCATATCGTGACTGTCCATCCAGGGAGCACTGAAGAATTGACCTATTTATTTAGGTCGAATTATTTAGGTCACACTAAAATTTAGTGCTGTAGTTCCCCTTAAACTGCTGTGTTTCCCTCATATGAAATTCTGGGAGTGGTAGTTTAGGAAGAGGTGTTCAGAATTCTCTGCCAGATAGCTATAGTGCTGCATGGAACTACATGTCCCAGGATTCCATAGAATGCAGCCATGGCAGTTAAAGTGGAATGATACTGCTATAATTCTATTGTGTGAAAGGGCCCATAGTGACAGCAAGAAATCATGTGCATTCATATCATATGACCTTTAGAATATTTAGACCTTTAGACCTTTAGAATATTTAGAATAGATGAGTTACTCTATGTACTTCAGGAGCATAGCATGAAGATGAAATATATTAAATGAAACATGTGGGCTGAGGGAAGGGGAGGGGAGAGGAGGAGGGAAATTCTATATATCAATTCCTGCCTGCCAAAACGGACACCAAAGTTTAGAAGAAGAGTGATTATCAATATCAGGGTTGTCTTGTTGTTGTTGTTGTTGTTGTTTTTAAAGCATTAGGAAATAGGAACATCATCAACTTAAGCCATGTTGATTTATGTGGAATGGGCTGATGGGCTACAAATGAGTTATAAAAGATTTATTTTTAAAGTGATGTGCTTTGTTGCCAAATTTTATTTCTTCTTTGGAAAGGATTCTTTTTTCTTTTTTAATTTGGTATGTTTATTTATGGCACTCTTCACTAGAAATCCATCATTACCTTAGCAGCTGTCACACCAAATGGTACAGCATGTGTGCTTTTAAAAGAGATACAGAGCTCACTACCATCCTGAAGAAGTGCACAGCCAAAATGCCATAGGAACCTGGGAGCAAAACGCAGCCCAGTTTTTTTAAGGAATGTGAAGCAATTACTCCTTCTCTGATTTTCTTTTCTCAGCACTTTAAATAAATATGGTGATCAATATGGAATGGCTGTGTACTTTTCCCTCTTTCAATTTGTTTATGAATCCCCAAAATTTATGAATTCTGAAGGACAATTTTGATGGAAAGATCAGGAGAATGCTCTTAACAGCTCATTTTGAAACATGCAGAAAGAGCAGTACAAAAAGACATGTGGAGTGATGTTGTGTCCGGTGCAATTGTAAATAGGCTGCTTTGTCCTGCTTCCAGAAGTGGGACTATTCTGATCAGCGCTTGGAAGTAACAAGTCACAAAGAACTAGTTACTTTCCATAAATTCCTTTCCTGATAGCGGAGCTAACGAATCATCTTTGTAACTTAACAGGGGATAACTTAACTCCATAAATCATGTAACTGTAATTTTTAGCTACTATTACGAGTATGTGACCACACTACATGTTGGAGGAGAAATATCACCTGCTTCAAGCTCTATGCCTCCTGCTGTGTAGGAAGTGTTAAGGTGACAATAAGGTGGACAGGAGGAGACTGTGTTTTGTACCACAGGTCAATGGCCTGCAGCATTCAAATGTGTGTGTGTTTTCAGTAACTATATATAAGTATTGTAGAAGTATTTTATCTCTATTTTAGAAGTTTTTTAGTATTTTAAAACTGAGATTATAATAGGAACTAAATTATCTCCCCCTAGGCTTTGAAACTATCACAGTAAATAATTACTTTCAAAATATAACTTTCACGCTTTCATGCTGCATGTTTTTAATCAAGTGACTTTAAAACTAAAGCTTTAGTTGACCAACAAAGAGAAGGAAAGGGTCAAATGCAATGAAAGAGACAAACATCAATCTGTGGGTCATATAATCATAGGACTGCAACGGACTCCAAGGGCCATTAATCCAATCCCTTGCTATGCAAGAACCCATAGATAAAGCACTCCTAGGAAATGGCTATCCATCTCCTGTTTAAAAACCTCTAAAGAAGGTCATACACTACTTTCTGAGATCATCTTCTCCAGGAGGCTTTTCTTAATGTTTAGATGGAATATCTTTTCTTGTAATTTCATTCCACTGCTTTTTTCCATCTCCTACATGACATCCCTTCAGCGATATCCATATAGACACATTAAAATATTCCTACCTTGCCCTATGTCCAAGGGGTGGGCTAGAATAAAATGAATCTGAACAGTTTAAAACCATTGAAAACAGTGAGAATAATTTAAATAATTTAAAGGCTAAACACATGTCAAACCATTTAACACTTAAAATGGGAGAGGTTGAAAATAATTTAAAACCACTTGTGTGCTGATTTGGATGAAATCAATCATGCCTCGCAATGCTTTAGTAAATAGCCATGTTTTTGCCTGGTGCTGGAACAAGAGCAGTGCTGGCCTCAGTCAGGCTTCCCAGGGGAAGGTGTTTCATAAGTGGTTTCATACGGTTTCATAAGGTGTTTCATAAGCCACAGCACACAAGGTCCTCTGCCGCATCCTCTCACAGTGTATTGCCCTCACTAATGGGACACAGAGGAGTCTCCCCGCCCCCAGCAGACTTCAAACCTATGGCAATTTTATATAGGGAGATGTGCTCTTTCAAATATTTTGGCTCCAGCCTTACAGAACTTTGAATGTCATTGGGCTTTTCCGCACTTTGCTGGGGAAACGGAGCAGTCCGTTACTCACTGGACTGGCACGCTCCCCCTCGACGATCCGGAGCAGTGCACACCTGCGCTACACACTCTCTGGAGACAAAAATGGAGGCTTCCGGTTGGCGGAGGCTCTCCACCAACCGGAGAAGCTCACCAGCCAGAAGCCCGCCCCGGAAGATCTGCAGGCTCACGCTGGCGCGAGCCTGCAAATCTACACTTAGGGCAGCGACAGACTGGGGTGTGCTGGGCTATTGAAAGTCCTCTTTTAATCGGTCTTTCAATAGCACGGGGAACCATCAGTTCTGGGCGTTCCAGAGTGGGCTGAAGTCTGGACAAACATTAAATAGTCCGGACCCAGTTCGCCCCCAAGTGTAAACGTCCTCGCTGGAGGACGCGCCGCCCGGTTTTAAATATGAAATGCGGAAAAGGCCATTATCAGCACCTTGAATACAGGTCAGAATCAGACTGACAGTCAGTGCAAAACCAGTGTTACAGAGTGTTTCAGTGTGGTGTTCTCACCAGCAGTCTAGCTTCTGTACTTTATGCTAGCTGCAGTTTCTGAGTCATTACTAAGGGGAGCCTCACAATGAATGCATGGCAGTAGTCTAACTGGGATATTTAAACATGACTGTGATATCACCTCTTAATCTTCTTTTCTCCAAGCTAAATTTACCCATATCCCTTAGTCGTTCTTCATAGGGCTTGACTTCCAAAAATATTTATCATCTTGGTTGCTCTCTGGAAACAGTCCAACTTGTCTCTGACATATACCTCAATCTTATTCATGGCTACTCAGAAGTAAGTTTCACTGCATTAAAAAGGTCTACTTGCAAGTAAATGTGCATAGGATGCTCGTTAAATCATGTCGGTTCTGCTTATTAATGTAAACTCGTGGGACTACAAATTCCATCAGCCCTAGCCAGCAAAGCCAATGATGAAAAATTCTGACAGGTGCAGTCCAACAACTTCTGAGAGCCTTATGATTCCCCTCTATGGCATAGAGAAAATATGAAAAATGGGTTGGATTTAGATTCCAGAAAGGCCTCTTTCCATTTGATAGAAGGAAAGAGATTCAGTAAAAGCTTCTGCTACAGGAGGTGGAGGGTAGAAATTGTTTTTGTCATTCAATTCCACATTCTACTCCAGCTCCCCCATGTAATGTAAAGTTAACAGTAAGCTATGTGCCTAAACAATACAAAGTCTATATTTAAGGGGAATGTATGTTTGTATATCTACTACTGTGTTAATAAAACAGTCTAAAAGAAACATAAAGAGACTGCTCATTCTTCCACACAAATATCCTGAACTTCTAAGACTTAAAGAGTGTTTAAGTGGAGTGTTGATGCCTGTTTGGATTATATCTTTGGTCAGGAGTTGTGAGCCAAGGCAAACAGAAGATGATGAGAGGGGCCTCCAAACAAATATAAATTAGTTGACAAATGGCAAAGAACCCTGAATCCCTCAGTCTAAAGAGATAGGGGTGGCAAACCATGCTGCTTCAGGGCGTTCCTCAGCCCTCTAGAACACCTGGATGGTATGCCCAGAAGGAAGGAGGAACCAGCAAAAAAAATGCCTTCTCCATTCTTTTAATGTTTCTGAAGTCTAGAATGTCCTTTAATTGACGATCCAGTCAAGTATATTCTTTTAACAATGACATGGTGCGTGGCTTCAAGTCATTTCTGACTTATGGCATCACTAATATGAATTTTCACAAGGTTTTCTTGGCAGAATTTGTTCTGAAGGGACTTGCCATTGCTTTCCTCAGAGGCTGAGAGTGTGTGATTTGCTTAAAGTCACCTGGTAAATTTCCATGGTTCAGTGGGAATTCTAATCCTGGTCTCCCAGTGTTTTAGCCCTGCACTCAAACTACTACACCACTCCGGCTTTTCAAGTTCTGTCCCTTTCAGGGCATACTCCAAATGATCCCATGCACACTTATTCAGAAGTAATCTTTAGTGCAATTAGCTAAATACACATTACCAAGTAAACATATGGGACTGCCACTCTGCAGCAACATTTCGGTACTGTTCAAATGTATTTAAATTCAGTTGGATTGATTATATCTGTTAAAAGGGAGGTGATAAATCAAACAAAAGTTCTTTAATGAGTTGATAGCCTAACTATTAAGAGATATAAATAGGCAAAGTAATGACCCACCTACAGTTATATTATTATATATAAAAGGTTAGCAAATACTCTGAATGCACAAACATGTGTAGATGGACATACATAAATGGGTTTTATTCCAATTGAAGCAAACAGCAAACTAGGGAGAAACTGAAAATTTCTTAATTTAGTTGACAGCATCATTTCAGACTTTAGAGAAGTAATTTTCTGATGCATCAGATGTAGATATAATGTGCACTCAGAAATAATCCCATCAGATCTTTCCCAGACTAATTCTGGAGTGACAGGGAATGATGAGAAGGTGGAACTCTCTTGGTATAATAGAGTGGTATGAGTGTCCCAGTTTACCAGTGTTTCCTTGACAAGAAATCTTGATTCATATGGTAAGAGACAGAAAAAGGGGTCAAAGTGGCAGGCGTTTGTAAACTACCTGTCAGGAGACGTCTATAAAGCCAGACATTTCCCACCATAATAATCCAGTTACTTGATGAAAAAGTTATATCTTTCCAAGCAGTCACCTTAATAATGGGAGAGGGGAGGGCTTAAGAAATTAGAAAGAAGTGAATTAATTTTAGGTAGTCCAGATCCCAATATACAAAAAAGATGAAGCAAAGACTGAAGCACTGGCATTCCTTAAGATTTCCATGAAGGTTAGAGACAAGCAGCAAGGGATTGGATTGCAGCCAACTATCTGAATTCAATGAAGCTCATGCAAGAAATCAGATGCAAGTACCAAAGTTCTCCTGGGCATGGGAAAAAACTCATTCATTTCACCATAAGTTGGAAATGACTTGAAGGCACACAACAACAGCAATACAGATCCCTATCTTGTAAAAGAATCTATAACAACTTCATGAGGACTATTTTAAATGAGGGGAGAAGAAAGTTTTAAGACTCCTTCCAGGATGTTATCATTGGATGGCATTCACAATCATAGTTATGAATGATTAACCTAGAGTTATGTATTTGTACCTTATTTGTATTCACAATCTCTGCATATTCAACAGTGCAGTGAATACCTAGAGATCATAACAGTCCTGCAATCTGGACTTACCAGACATCAGCCACTGTGAGTGATGGGGGTCCATTCTCCTTTCAACTGAAATGCAGCAGATTGATATGCACATCCCTTCCTACTGACAATCTCCAGTGTGAGGAGAAATTGCAACAGGGATCCTTTCTCTGACTGTTGCATCAGAGATCACTGTCAAGACGGGGGTGGAATGTCACTCTCCTGTGCCTTGGCAGATAGGAAAAAAGATTCCCATTGCTTACACCAGCTGCTGCCTGGTAAGTCAGGACTGGGGGCAGGGGCAGGCCAGGATATGCTATTTAGTCAATTAACTATGTCATTGATCTAGAATCTTGGCCATTATTTTTATTACTATTCTTCTCCTCCTCCTCCTTTGGATAAAACCGTCCCAAAGTGCATTTAAACTAATCACAAATAAAAAAATACATGGTCAAACACTGAAAAAAAATTCAGTAATAAATAATTCAAGTAACAAAGATATAACCAGATAGAGTAGTAGATAAAAATTTACTTGTGTTAATTTCAAGAAACAATTAACTAGGCTTATTTTTTATTAAAATATTTATATCCTACTCGATTTCATAAGATCTCAGAGTGGCATATAATAAAATCAATTTAAAACCATCATAAAAAAAAAAGAACATTTAAGATAATAAGAAGCAATTTTATTGGTTTCTTAATGGGACAAGCTGGGGGTCTTCTGCCCTGGCACAAAATAAGGGGGTGCGCTGTTGGCTCCTCACTTTACCTTCCCTTTCTGGGGTACCAGAAAAGGGAAGGAGATATGCCAGCTGGGCAGCAGACATTCCTAATCTAGGATCTAGCCAAACCTCTCTCCACTCCTTCACCCCTTGGAACTTTATTGTGCAAGACTGAAAAAGAGAGAGGTGAGGGGGTGGGCGATGGTAGATGTTGCTTCTTTTTGAAAATGAAACTGTTCCTCCACAAAGAAGCCCCGCTAGTGTGTTCCTGCAGAAAGGAAAAGTAAGGTGGTGGTGGAAAATGGAATCTAATCAGTATGAACATTTGTGGCTATCAATCCATTTCTTCAGATGCAATCACTGAGGAAGTTTGATATCCACAAAAGCTTCTGCTAATATAAAAGCCAGTCTTAAAAGAGGTTATAGATTCCCCCTCCATTCCCCCCCTTCACATTCATCCTTAAGTATGAGTTACTATATGATTTTCCTTTTTTAGTGCCTTTTCTTCTCTGCAGAAGGGTGATTTTTTCAGAGTTGAGGGGGATAATCAAAGGCTCATATTGTAAAGTTCCTACATGACCAGACTAGCTAGATTAAATCCAGATTCTAGGCATTGTACCCAGTACCTTTTAGGATTGTTAACTGGCCCAGATTCTAAGACTTCATTTTTAAAAAGCAAATCTCTAGCCCAGGGCTTTCCAAATGGTGCGTTGTGACGCATGTGCGTGTGTTGCCTCCCCGGCCGAGAAAGACACCCCCCCCAAGCCTGGCCTGCTGCCGTCGTTCTTCTGGGGTCTTTCCCCAGCAAGAGCAATGGGAGCAGGCAAGGTGGGAAGGGGCTCTCTTCCCCTGCCACTGCTCTAGCTGGGGTCTTTCCTGAAGAGGGTGATGGTAGCGGGCCAGGACCAGGGGGACTGCCTTACCCCACCCTAGACACGCCTCTGAGTACCTCCAGTTTGCTAGTAAAACTGAATTACTGTGTCGCGAAATGATACATGTCAAAAATTGTGTCGCCAACATGAAAAGTGTGGAAAGCCCTGCTCTGGCCTATCTTGAAACCGAGATAGAGTGTAGAAAAGAAGAGTCCCTCTAGGTTTGGAGGAAAAGAACTTGCTTTTGCTGGAAAAAGCAGAGCCAGGGATTTTGGTAGTGGGGGTGGTAGTGATATGGTATAACTGTTTTGTTTGATTGACTGTTTGATAACTGTATTGTTTGACAAAACTGGAGAAAATAATTTGACACAAGGAAGTGGGGGGGGGGTAACATTTGCAAAGAATGTACCCAATTTAAATTTGTTCCAGAAATTTTAATAAAAATATTTTTTTAAAAAATAAATGATATTGTTTGGGAAGGGCTCATTCCACATTTCCTTGTTTTTGGTATATGGTACGGTCTTTTGAAACCCTTTACTCAGCCTTGGATTTAACCTAAGTTAAATGAGTCTTTAAGTACTGTAAATGTAAGGTGCTGTCAGTAGGTAAACAGGTGTACCACACTAAGTTGTGACTTGCTTTGAACCTGTGTGTGTGTGCTTAGACAAAAGAAAAAAGACTTTTCAGGGATTTAGTTGTGTTAGTCTTTTGGAGTTAAAAAAAATTCAAAAGTCTTGTGATTGTTAAAATATTGACAAGTTCTAGAACTTTGGTCATTATAGGGTTAATGGTGTGTTGCTGAGATTGAAACGGCCTTCAGCTGTATGTGTTATCTAAACCAGCTGTAGAGCCTTTATAAGTAAGGCTAGCGTTTTACTGTGAACTTGGTTGTTTCCTCTTTCGGGTTGTATTTTGTTTGACTCTGTGGCTTTCTTTTATTGTTTGGTATATTTGTTCTTTTGTAGTATTTTACTTGCCTTATTGCTCTTGTTCTTTCTAATAGTTTGACTATATTTGTTTTGAATATTGCTTTGATATAAATACATAGTTTTTTATCTTTTAATAGAATAGATAAAGTTTACTTTCGCTATTTGTTTTTGTCTTCTGACTCCTCTTTTTCAACAGTAATACCCTAAAGCTAAAAGAATGACATATTTTATTTGACATTATCTTTCACTGATGGCCGTGGCCCCAGCTGTCCCATCGCTTGATGTTGAGACAGATGTGCAGATTCACCAGCCACACAAGACTAGGCAGGAAAAATGCCACAAGGCACAAAAATTCCACACACACAAAATACTTTTTTCAACCCATTCCAGGCAAAACATCCAGTAAACAGCCATGCATGCCAACTTTTCAGAAAGCCAAGGACACCAAATTCAGCAGATGAACAATACTAGACAGGAATGAGGACCCCAAGTCACAGAAATTGCTCAGGGATCACTTTCTACTCCTCATTCAAGGCAAAACATCTGTGTTCAAGGAAACCCATAACACCAACATTTCAGATAGCCATGTTTACCAAATTCACCAATTGATAAATGGCGTGATGCAGCAAACCAAAAAAATCACAGGAATCAGGACCAGAACTCTGTATTCTAGAACATGACACAGAATGCCAACTTTCCAGGAAACCATGTCTGGATGGGCACATGGAGGTGGTCCCTGGGGAATTTTTGTGGCTTTTTGCATCACACCCATCTAAAGTTCTATGTGTCCAGTGAATGGATAAGTGTGTCCAATCTGTTACAGAATATGCATGTTGTATATTACCATATATTACTTTGCATTTTATTACCAATAAGGTAATAAAATGCAAAGCTGCAGAAATTGCAAATGGACCAACAGGAGCTAGCAATTGGATTTAGGCTGTAATGTGTAGGTAGTACTAGCATTTCTTGTACTTATTATACATAATGGCATATATGTGTGCACATTGTCCTTTAATCTTCTGTTGGTTCATCACAATCTGAATCCAGAACCGCAGAAGCAGCTATTCCATTTGAATGAGGGACCATTTAAACTTTCCTCTTTCAAGCAGCAGTACCACATCGTCAAGCAAAAGAGCATTCTATTAATGCACAGGAATGAAGAATCGGTGGTTATGGGGTTGTCATCTTCCAGTTTACCCAATTGGGGTGGCCTAATTGATATATTATGCAAATTTGTACAATATGCTTGTGTGCTTGCTTGTTTATTTATTTATCTTATACCCAGACTTTATCCTACTGTAACATAAAAGGACCGTACAGCATGAATTAGAAGAAAATACAGTTAAAATAATTATAGCATTAAGGAACAATTTTAAAATAATTAAGTCATATTGAAACCAGCACTGATTTTTTTTTAAATGAAGAAGTTTAATTTAAAACTTTTTTTTAATTTAAAAATTTTAAAAGCATAAAAAGGGGAAAGAAAAGTACCACAAATCCCTTCCACAACTTAATGGCTCAAATTCTGTCTGAATAAAAAGGCTCTTCACTGTCAGCAGCAGGAGAGCAGAGCAGGAGCTAAATCAGTCTCATGTGGAAAAGATTTCCACAGCATGGGAGCAGATGTCAAGCAGGCTGTCCTTCATAACTTCACCAAATAGGCCTGTATGGGTGATAAGACCAAGAGAAAGCCTTCACCCAAAGATCTCAAACCAGGCACAGAGAAGTGTAGTCTTTCAGATATACTGAGCCCAAACACTAGTGATTTATATACCTTTAAAGTATGTGATGAAGACACATAGTAAATAGTAAAAGATTTTCCATGCCTTGGTTGAAATAGTAAAAGATTTTCCACGCCTTGGTTCATTCATTAATCAGAATGGGTACTGCAGCCAAGAAACCAGAAGACTAAGACTTGGAAGAGCAGCTACAAGTGAATTAGACAAGATCCTCAAGTATCAAGATATATCATTGAATACTGAAGTTACGACGGTCCATGCTGTTTATTTCCAATTGTTAGATATGGTTATGAAAGATGGACAGTGAAGGAAGCTGATAGGAAGGAAATCATCTCATTCTGAATGTGTTGCTGAAAGAGAGTTCTGTGAATACCATAGACTGCTAAAAACACAAATAAATGGATCTGAGAGAAAATCAAGCCTACACCCTCCCTGGAACCAAGATGACTAAGCTGAAACTGTCATACTTTGCACATATCTTGAGAGGACATGACTCACTAAGCAAGATAATAATGTTTGGTAAGACAGAAGGAAAAAAGGAAGGCTACATTACAGATGGAGAAACTCAATCAAGGAAGCTACAACCCTGAATCTGCAAGACCTGAGCAGAGCAGTTGATGGTTAGGGTCACCTGGAGGTATCTCATCCACAAGGGTCATTTCCGCATTAGTACTTTAAAATGGTGCAGAGTGACCTCCAATGGAGGTCTTCTGCACCATAGAGTGGACTGGGGCGGACTACTTTTTGTAGTTCCATACCTCAATCCACGCAGGAGCGACCGGAACTGGTCACACAGCGCGTTTTTAAAAACCTCTTTTTAAAAAACCCTGTGCTGCTCCGTCGCCCGGCTCTGAAGCAGATTTGCAGGTGTGCGCAAATGTGTGCCTGCAGATCTGTCGGGGGCGGGCTTCTGGCTGGCGAGCTTCTCTGGTCGGTGGAGAGCCTCCACCAGCTGGAAGCCGCCATTTGGGATGCTGGAGGACTGTGGGGCAGTGAACTCGCACTGCTCCACATGGCGATGGACTCACCAGCAGGTCAGCTCCGTTTTTGGGCGTTCCCCCCCCCCCACATGCGGAAAGGGCCAAGATCACCATAAGTCAAAGTCTGCTTCCCAGCAGTTAACTACCATCACAACAACAATAATATGTCATAATCAGCTCTTTGAATTGTGCCCAGAAATAGACTGGTATCCAGTGAAGCTGATATAATTTTTGTACTCCTTGCTCCAGTCAGTAGTCTGTCCACAGCATCTTGGATCTCCTGCAATTTCAGAATGATTTCCAAAGGCAGACCCAAATAGCATGCATTACTTTAATCCAAACAAGGATAACCAAGGCATGTGTCACTATGGACAGACCAGACATCTCCAGGAATGAGGATATCTGGGGCACTAATTTTTAATTGTGTGAATGGCCACTATTGAAACCTGGACATCCAGGCTGTTGGCTGAGTCCAGGAGTACACCCAAGCTATAAAACTGAGATTGGGAGGGGGAATATAACCCAATCAAAAATGTGCCAAATCCCTGTTCCCTGATTTTTCTTTCCAGTCTGAGATTTCAAGTCTGTAACCTCATCCAGTAGAGACTGAATCCTTTTTCCTGACCTGCCTTTCAACAGACCAGCCTCACTTCTGTCTTTTCTGAATTAAACTTCAGTTTGTTTGTCCTCATCTAGCCCATTACTGATAGTAGACCCTGGTTTAGTCCTGAAACATCTTCCTTGGAATTGAATCAAAAGGGGAGTGAGGGGAGAGTGTCATCAGCATACCGGTGACACCAAACTCCAGAACTGTCAAATAACCTGTGTATATAAGATGAGATACAAAAACCCAGACTTGAAGGACATTGCATGTCAATTGTCAGGACATTCATATTGTAATGTTCTGTCTCAACCCAACTCAATAACCAGGCTTCATGGATGAACCCAGAAAGGTTTTATTAGAGATTAGATGGAGCACAGAGACAGTGCTTTTCCCAGAACTAATGACAGAGCGTAGGTTTCAGTTTTAAGAACTCTCAGATCCCCCTCTGAGAGGTTTCATGTTCATATTCTTTCCCACACAACACCAGACTGGATCTGCTTTCTAAAATGACCTTTTTTCTCAGGCTCTGGCGTGCATACCACTCCCAAAACCCAAATAGGAAAGCACCCAAAGCAATATGGCACCAGAGCGGCTACACAGTCTAACTAGCATAGCAGAGGAGCCTAACTTGGCATTACTGACCTGTGCATTTGTTGCTTTGCTGGCCGCTGCACGTACTGATGCTCCTTCCATCTCCCAGCTGCTTTCTCAAAGATGTGTAAGGTTATGAGGAGGAACATAGTTCATATGTTTTGTAATCTGTCTGAAATATTTTAACATGGTTGTCTCTTTGATGGTTTTGAGGATTTCTATCCTATCTTGTTTTCACTGTATTGTAATTCTACAGTGCAAGCTGCCTCGGCTGCTATATCAGGAGAAAGGTGAAATAATAATTATTTAATTGATTTCCAAAGAAAGTGGTAATCTGATGTGGCAGAGCTGTTTTCCCCCTTTAAAACCACCCTCCCATATTTTATGTTCACTTCTCCAGGATATGAATCCTTTCTCCACTTCCACATCAACATCCACTTTGTAGAGGCTGTTTTGTTTCCCAGTTATGGGTTACCACGCAATAGGGAATGGATTTCTAATAAATACAAGTATCTCCATCCTATGTCTCTTTTGCACATTCACTATCTGTCTATCTACCTATTGAATTTGTATCCCAACTTTCTCTCAAATGGAATCCAAAACAGCTTAGGCATAAGGCATTACCTAGGCATGAGATCTATTGGGACATATTTTGGAGTGAAATGTTCAAACACTATGCATCTACCCACTAAGCTGCTCCTATCTATCTATCTGTCTGTCTGTCTGTCTGTCTGTCTGTCTGATCTATCTATCTATCTATCTATCCTATCTCAATCACCCAACGAGCTCTTTGTCTTAGCTTTTCCACCTCCTATCCACCTGGTAGCATATAACTCACATTCCAAGAAGTCCGTGAAATGTAAAATTGAGCTTCCCTTTAAAAAAACAAATAACAATAACAATAACAATAACAATAACAATAACAATAATAATAATATGACATGACTTATATGCAAAAAACAACAGAGTCTACAGCACTTTAAATGCTATGATTATGGCATTGTAACTTTTTTACACTGCTTTACTTCGGTATTTGTTTCCCTTATTCATTGCTGTGGCTTAGCTTCCTTGCTTTCTGTGCGCTCTTTATAGGAAGTTTAGTTCTGTCAAAACAGGCCTTTGTTCTCTGCAAACATACAACCCTTTCCCCCTAGACTGCAACATTTATGAATGAAAGGGTAGAAGGGCACTTGACAATTTAAATCCCTGCATATTTGTGAGACGTTGCTTGTTGGATAACGCTCAAATGCACTAGCCAAACAGTAAGGCTGCATGTATTGGCTTCTAGGGGAAGGCTGGAAACTGAATGATCAGTTGGAAGTCCATGCTAGCTAATAGTCCAAACAGGCAGAGGATAACATGTTTACAATCTGGGTGACACCTGACCAACCAGGTAAAATGGAAGTCCTCAGTGGATGCAATCTCAACCCATACCTGAAATGAAAATTATAAAGTTCTGCATTTAGAAACCCTGACTCATAACATTCTGGATGCAGTTACATCAGAAAAACATATCTGAGCAGCTAACATTGCTACATCATTAAATAATAATAATAATAAAAATCTACATCTTAGTCAACTGGAAATGATTAGGAGATGCACACAGTTTAACCCTGTATTATTTACTAATAGAAAAATTGCAAAATGATATATTCATGCAGGCCTTCAGTAGTATTTAAATTTCTACCATTTCTCTGAGGGTATCTGTCTCTGTTTAAAATCAAATTGTCATTGTTGTTGATTGTAGCTTTTCAAATTTTATCTACTTTTTTTTTTAAAGTCCTTTATAAACTGCCTTATGTCCATGGAGTTAGACAATATTCAAATTTAATTAAAACCGGCCAACATAAAAGGAGTAAAAGACATGGACTGCATCAAGCAATAAACTGAACCCAAAAATAGTCTCACAATGATTTGAGGAAGGTTGCCTCACTCAAGGAGGAGACAAAAAGCTGTTTCTTTGGAATAATAGGTTTTAAATTGGAGGCCTGTACTTAAAACCCACAGGCAATAAAAAAGGGTCAAAACGGAGAAAATTGCACAACTCTTATATTACTTTAAAAGATAATCATTTCTTTTTAAAGAAATGGCTGCTTTTTTCCCTCTTTTTAAAGAGGTCTTTGACAATAGATGCCATCACTTAGAGTCCATTGCTCAATAAAAGAATGGTCACGAATTCCCAGATTTTTATGCAGTTTAAATGTTTCCAGAAGTGGTCTATGAAATGCCACAATTTCAAGAAGCTAGGCTCATTTTGAATGGACATTTGACCTAAAAATACCACCCAAGCAACGTTTGAGTGGGATTGGGTGGACTACCAATTTGTCTTCATTTCTAAGCGAACTCCATTATGATTTTTTACCTGTTTACATGCTTTAAATGGCTTGCAGTAGATCTGCTTGGGATTACACTATGTTTTTAGGCATGCCTGCTGATACAAAGTAAGCGCAAATGGCATCCAAACCTACCAGGGATAACAGCACTAATTATTTGCTTACTACTCTCAAGGATCTTCAAATCAGGATCAAAATGTACAAAGCGTATATAACATTAAAAAAAATATACACAAAAAGATATCCAAGCGGTAGAACTGCTCTCTCATGGGTGCAGGGGCACACTGACAAACTAAGTTAAAGCTTAAGAGCATTCATAATATGTGGGAAGAAATTGCAAGGTACTTAGTCTGGCTGTACAAAAATCGGTTGCATCCAAACTCAATCCATGGAAACTTAATTGTTTTATATAACTTTTCTGCTAGTTCCATGGCTATTCAAGTGAGTGAGCAATTCCACAGGAAGTCATGGCCAATTTGGGGATGACAAGGTTAGCATTTTTCCTATTTTACCAGTTTAGACATTGAATCATGAAGCACTCAGTGGTGGCATCTCCCTCTAAATGTCTGCCTTGATTTACCCGCCCCCTCATTCATCTGCTCCCTCTCCACCATTTGTGATAAGAGTTGCAAGAATGAAAACTGGACAGGTCTTCTGTACCTGTAATGGTTGTGTGAAGAAGGAATATCAGCAGGTGTTGCTTGTAACACAAACAGACAACAAGCAACACCAGAATTTCCCTCTTTTTATACAATCATTAAAGGTAACAGGGGACATTTCCTGACTTTACTCTGGCTATCCCGCTATGTAATAATCAATGTGGCTTAAGCAGAACAGAGCAGAGCAAACATCTAGATATAACCAATTTTTCACAATCTCTTAAAAGGCTAAATATTGCATGCAGGTGTTAAGGACAGGATTTTCGACTTCCGTAGCCAGCCTGAGTATAATCAAACACAAAACCCTTTTCCACCATCTGATCTAGCACAGAAGACTGTAAAAGCAAGGGCAATGCAGATATTTCCACAGTTTGTGTAACTGCTCAGAGTATGCCTGCCAGTATTTGCCCTAACTATAAAAACGGAACAAAGTTCATAATTTAGGCTACTTCCAGGTGGACTTTAAAAACCCTGAAAGTCCCAGGTTTTGTACCTGAGCTTTCCAATTTTCTTTTGGGGATCCACCTGACACTTCACCCTGAAACATTTCCTGGGAGCTCCCAGCATTGTTATTGTTGTAACCTCCTTGTTAAAGCTCCCAGAATTATCAAGTACTTTTCATTTCTACTCCCCAGATAAGTTTAAATTAACCCAATATTTTCTGAAATGAAATGTATCTGTACTTGCCTTTTTGAAAATATCTAACATGGCCACAGCCAGTAAACATAGCTATTGTTTCCAGGACAAAGATTCAACAGAGATCATGTAAGGGAAGGAAGAATGCTAGCACTGAAACAAAATGAACCTAACATTTAACTTGTGTAATATTTTTATGCACTTTAATTCTTCAACAGTCCTGAATAATAATTTTAAAGTATTATGGAAATTGGTGAAAATCAGTTTCTGAAATATTGCCGTGAGACTGGATGTCTCTCCCACATGCGATGGGGGTGGTGGGTGGAAAGATATAAAGGAGGGGAGGGATATTTCAAAGAGAGAGTACAGGGTGCAAATCATGAACAAGCAGATAAAAGAACTGGAAATTCTTGATACTTCCAGAGACCTTTCTTCCCTTGGGGAACCAGTCAGTTAAAACTGTACTGAAGTAGGTCATAGTCCAAGGAAGCTTATGGCAAGTAAAGATCTTTAGTGTTTAAGGCCCTTTCCACCCTGGGCTATTAAAACAGCGCAGAGCGACCTCCAGTGGAGGTCTTCTGCACCGTAGAGTGGACTGGGGCGGACTACTTTTTGCAGAACTGGTCGTGCAGCGTGTTTTTTAAAAACCTCTTTTTAGAAGTTTTTAAAAAGCACAGAGTGTGCGACTCCGTGTCGCTCCATCGCCGCGCTCTGGTGCAGATTTGCAGGCACGCACTAGTGCGCGCCTGCAGATCTGCCAGGGGCGGGCTTTAGGCTAGCGAGCTTCTCCGGTTGGTGGAGAGCCTCCACCAACCGGAAACCGCCATTTTGGACGCCGGAGCAGTGCGGAGCAACGAGCTCGCACTGCCCCTCATCCCGACAGACTCGCCTGGACACTGAAGAAGTCCGGTGAGTCCCGTTTTTGCGCGGTTACTTTCCCACATGTGGAAAGGTCCTAAGTTGACACAAGATTGTGGTTATTTTTGCTGCAACAGATAAAACCATTTCTGCACTAGACTGTTATAGTGCTATTATTCCATTTTCGACATCCTATGGAATCCTGAGGTTTTCCGTATAGGGAGGGGCCAGCTAAACTGCAAACCCCAGGGTTCAATGGGATGTTGAAAGTGAAATCATAGCGCTATAACAGGCTAGTGCGGAAATGGCCTCACACAGCTATCCCACAGGAAATAGATACTTGATGTAAAACTTATAAAACTCCATATTTAGTTTATTGATGTGAAGCAGAGATATATATCTATATAGAAGTAAAGATTTACAATTTAATATGCAATATAGAGCTTGCTAAGTGGCATCCTAAGCTATGTCACTGTTGTTTTGTTCGAGGGTGGAATTTGAGTTCTGCAACATATGGTGGATTTGGGAATTTTGAAACTTGCATTTTTCTTCACTCATATTCAGAATTATTATTTGAATAAGACCTCTTGATGCTTGATTAATTATTGATTAATTATTATTAATCTTGATGCTGATATTGTTTAACTGAACTCTACTAACAATTGTTTAAATTTGTCATTTGGAAAAAAAAATACTGACGGAATGATATGATGCTGTGTACATTCTGCCTGTCACAAAGAACAGCAGCTGAAAATACATAGGGAACCCAAATCTAAAGGGTGAACCTGCATGACTTAATCATACTGCTTAACACACACTCCATTAGTGCCAAGAGCACTTGCAGTGGCAATGAAGCAAACACCAAAGCAAATTTATTCCACTCTGTTTCCAAAGAACAGTTTAATTGTTTCAAAGACAGAAGTACTTCCAGGTAAGTCTCTTCTCAGTGCAGTTTGGAAATAAATTCATAGCAAAGGAAGAATAAAAACTCTTGTTATCCCTCTTGAATGTCACTGATGACAGCAGACAAACAGACATTTTCAAAAAAGAAGAAAAAAGTCTAGCTCCCAACTCAAGGCGCATAAATATCAGAAAAAAAATATCAGTTCCATATTAGAAATGATTTGATGAATTGCCTCAATTTTTGCTTATTTCAATGGGGTTATTTCTTTTCAACAAGACACCATCAAATTGGGATTTTGTTGTGTGTCAAATTATTATTAAACATAATTTATCCAAATGTGATAAAACATTTCCTATTGGAATGTTAAACCACCATGCCTACACAATAATTTTTGAGAGGGAAAGCTTCCTGTAATAACATCTTGGGGTAAAATTAACATGATGAATACTTTTATTGTTAATTGCCATTGAGTTAGCTTTGACTTATGGTGACTCTATGGCCATTTCCACACTAGATTGGTTTTAGCGCTATGATTCCACTTTCAACATCCTATGCTGGACCCTCCCAAAACTGCAAACCCCAGGATTCCATAGGATGTTGAAAGTGGAATCATAGCGCTAAAACCAATCTAGTGTGGAAATGGCCATAGAGTGAGACTCCTTCAGATCACCCAGTTGTCAACAGCCCTGCTCAGGTCTGCAAACTCAGGGCCAGGGCTTCCTTGATTGAATCTATCCATCAGTAATGATCCTCCTTCCTACGGTCTTTTGCCTTACTAAACATTATTGCCTTTTCTAATGAGTCATTTCTTCACATGATATACAGGAAACCACTATCTTTTGATGCCCCATTATCTGATGACTCACTTGTTTTATGCTTCCAAATTAAGGACAATTTCCATTAATTTGGTGGGAGTCCACCCTTTGATCAGTTCCTCTTGCCTATGGAGGCTCGTTTGGAATTGCTCACATGCCTGCACTGCTTGAAACGTGAGCTGAGAGAGGAAAAAAATGCACTAAATTGGCTGGTAGACTTTGCAAGAAGCATGCATGCAGTCAAGCTTAAGTGAGTATCCATAAGTCCTTCATGTTCCTTACAGTATAGTACATGGGTTCCGCTTTTCAACCAGTTCCATTTTCTAAACTGCTCTGGTCCCTAACCTGTCAGATAAGTGGAGGAAGCCTGTATTCAAAGTATGACAGTGTCAGCTCAGTGACATAGCTTGCAGCACGTGGGGGGCGGGTGGGAGCAGGTGCGGGGCTATAGCATATGGGGGGCAGGGCTACAGCCAACAGGATGAGGCTGTGGCACGTGGGGCAGGGCTATGACTGACAGAGTGGCGTTGTGGTGCACAGGGGTGGGGCTATGGCACACAGGGCGGGGCTACAGTGTGGGGGGAGGGCAGGCAAGGAGCGGCAGTGCCCCCCCCAAATTGCTACCAGAGGCACACCACCTCCATCGCCCCCTCCATCCCTACGCCACTATCTCAGTTTATTCATCTTGGCTTCTAGGGAGATTTCGGTCTTGATTTGCTCTCAAGCCCATTTATTTGTCTTTTTGGTGATCCATAGCATCGATAGAACTCTTTACCAGCACTACATTTCAGATGAATTGGTTCTCTTCCTATCAGCTTTCTTCACTGTCTGACTTTCACAACCGTACATAACAGTTGGAAACACAATGGCATGTACAATCCTGACACTGGTATTCTATGATATATCTTTACAGTTGAGAATCATGTCTAGCTCCTTCATGGCTGCCCGTCCTAGTTTTCTTCTCATTTCTTGACTGCAGTCTCCATTCTGATTATTAACTGAGCCAAGATATGGAAAGCCTTTAACTTTGCCGCAGATATTCTAGGCACATAGTGACATCTCATCATGTATCCCCTCAAATTTATTCTTCCCAAATTAATGTTTAAGAAATATATACGGAGGCCTTTCGCACACCATTTTTCAGTTTTGCAGATGTAGTTGCCATTTTCCAAAGATGGATCCAAGTTTTTTAGACTTGAGTTTGTATCGTAAGATATAAGGTTAATATAATACAGATATGACTTCCTGGTGGCTTATGATGTGGACATGTCCCATGGTGGCTCCTTTCTTACTGGAACTGCTGTAATATTAGAAAATCTTTCTGTTTGTATTTTTGGATTAGAAAAAAAATGGAACCATATATACTTTTATACTATAGTCTTATAATTTGGAACTTAACTGATGGTGAGCTTCGTTGGAATTTGCACCCTCTTGCTGTAGCCAAAAGATTCATACTTGAAGGATGGAATGAGAAATATTCATTAACAATAACTCAATGGCCAGGAGATTTTACTATTTTAGTTACATGGTATATAATCTACAAGCTCCTCTATTTTTGACATGTATTTCTTTATGTTAAGGTATATGTTGAGTCTATGATAATATCATATTTGTTTCCCTCCAGCGGCCTTTTTTCTTCCTCCTTCTTTTTCACTTTTTTAAATTTTCATTTTTTAGAAAAAAAATACTATATATATTTTTTTAAAAAAATCTCAAGCTGTCTGTAATTTATATGTTCCAAGATCCCCCATTCTCTGTTGAGGGGCTCATAAGTCAAAGGTCAGCCACAGAACTTGATTCCAATGCTGCAGCTCTGGACCATGGCAAATAACCATAGTAATCTACTTGATATGGTATTTTGTGGTACAAAAGAACATTTCCACAGGCCTAGTCTGTGTTTTCAAGAAACTATCCTTCATTACAAGGAAAAGCTAATAGTCATTTCTAGCTGGTAAGCCATATGCAGCTGAATGCAATGTTCTCTCCCAAGTTTGTCACCAGCCAAATCATTTGTTCTAATAGGACAAACTTGGGCAGATCCAGCCAGCATAACTCTTCCTGAGTTTTCCCATGCTATAAAATCATTTCAAAAGAAGTTATTTTCCTCTTCATAGCATTCTTTTTATCCAAAACTGATGGTATACCATATCCCCATCTGTTCTGTCTCCCACTCCATGGTTAAATTGGCTCTCTAAACCATATTAATCACAGACAAATGAAGCCTGGAGAATTTTGTTGGTACACTCTTCTGTTTCTTTCATCTATTTTTCTCAAAATCTACACAGCAATATAAAGGAGTGTGGCTATCCCACTGGCCATGAAAGTACTTGACCACTAAATTAGTCTGGATTTGAGTGAATATTTAAAAGAACGTACAGGGGAACTGGATGAAAGGGGTTACAAAAAGGGCTGCATGTTCTTTATGAAAAATATTGCTGAAGTTTCAGTGTGAAAACCAGGATCAACACAGAACAAAGGAAAGGAGTAGTGTTTGCATGTTCTCCAAATTTTATGACACTGTTGGCACAAAGCAGGGAATGGGACCATCAATGGCTGCTCGTCAGGATGACTATAAGTCACTGATAGTATCAGAAGCAATATCCTTGTATCAGTTGCTATTAGTGTTCTTAGAGTGAAAACTAGAGAGGGCTCTTCTTTATTCTTTAATGACTGTGCAGAAGGCAGAATTTCAGAAGGTATGGCTTGTCATACTTGCTGAAATTCCTTGTTCTGCACATCTGTTAAAAGTAGAGGAGCTCTCTCCATCTTTTCTTGGGCAATGCCAACTGTTAGAGAATGTGAGAAAGGGGGTGCCACTGAACTCATGGTAGTCTTCCTGTGGGCTACTGATTGCCCACTGTGTGAACATAATGTTGGGCTAGATAGGTCTTTAGTCTGGTCCAATGTGGATCTTCTAGGTAAAAGGAAAATCAACACAGAAATAATAGTTTAAAGAGCCTTCTTTACATGATGTGACATATGCCATCAGAATTCGCTCACCCTATATTGGCTTTGCTTGCTTTTATTAAAGTCGATAGTTTAGCCTGAATACATTCTACATGGCATACTTCAAGCTGTGTCTAATAAATATTTAACAACATGAAACCAAGTAATTCTCTAACCTTGAAACCATAACACCAGAAAGAAAACAATCACTAAGTGACCACTGAGATTCCTTGTGAATCCTATTCATTTTATTAATAGCATACATGCCAGTGTAACCAATTAGACTATTCTCTAATACATTATTCTGCCGATGAGATGATACTATTACTTGCTATGTGAAAAGGAGAACTGAATGCGTATTTCGAACGCAAGAGCTTAGCGTTATCAAACTTAATCTTGCTGTTCCTTTTTTTATTACAGTTCAGCGTATGGAAGTTTCCTGAGACACTAACAGTGAGGAATAAATGAAGTTAGCTTTGGACTCTGTGTGTGACAGTGGGAGACCAGGCCAGGTTTAATTCAACCTTACAGAGGCCTCATGAATTGTGTCACTTGTAGAGTTTGTACTTGACTTCGGGAAACATTAAGCTGCTCTCGCCACTGAGAACTAATTAAGAAATCTGGCCCTCCGTGGCTGAGCTCATTTTATTCGGGTTGACTGCTTGTTCAAGCCTGACTCTGGATGCTGATCTAATGTATACTCTGACCAAGTATTTCGGTTGGATTAAGGTAATTACCTAACTCAACACTTTTCTAATACATTTTGCAATAACAGAATCCAAAGCTTTTATACGCTCCTAGAGCCATACTTTAATGTGCAAATTTTGGCATAAGAATAGGTTCCATAATCCAAGGTCTTCATTAACAAAGAGACTACAGGCAGCCACGCACAAGCACGCTGACTGCATCAGTTTACACAGATCTAAGTTCCCGTGAAAGGCCTTCCTTTCGGTGTTTAACAAAGCTTTTAACCAAAAGATATACAGAAACCTAGGCCATTTCCGCACAGGGCGAGGGAATCGCCCCGTGCCACTACTTCCCGGGTCTTATGGCTCCCCGGTCCAGTCCAGGCTGCCCCGGAGCAGTGCATGCTCGTTGCTCTGCACTGCTCTGGCATCGAAAATGGCAGCTTCCAGTTGGTTGAGGGTCTCGACCAACTGCTGAAGCTCGCCAGCCTAAAGCTCACCCCCAGCAGATCGCAGGCTCGCATTGGTGCAAGCCTGCGAATCTGCACAAGGGAGCAGGCTCACACTGACGCGCTCGGTGCTTTTGAAAAACCGAAAGAAACAGGTTTTTCAAAAGAACGTTGGATGACCACTTGGGGTTGTTCGGGAGCAGGCTGAGGTGCGGATCTACGTTAAATAGTCTGGACCCAGTCCGCTCCCAGGTGCAGACGTCCTCCCTGGAGGATGGACTGCACTGTTTCAAATACCCCGTGC
This sequence comes from Iguana delicatissima, assembly GCA_948472985.1. Taxonomy (NCBI): domain Eukaryota; kingdom Metazoa; phylum Chordata; class Lepidosauria; order Squamata; family Iguanidae; genus Iguana; species Iguana delicatissima. The sequence goes on from CAOKZL010001777.1 coordinate 358,016, forward strand.
AGAAATGGCCCTAGTGTATGAAGCCCTATCCTGAGAGGACTACTACATCTCTCAAAGGGTTTGAAATTGTGACTTTCTTCAGTGTAGGCAGAGAATTGCGGTTTCCAAATTGCCAAATGAGACTTGAAATGTTGTTTGGAGTATCCTTCTTCACTCACTAACCAACTGCAAATGAATTCATATAAATGTAAGCCTTTTACTTTCACTTCATGTCAAGAGTGCCTTGAAATGAACAACATTCTTTCCCCTCTTACAAACAAAAATGTTGTCATTCATAGGGTAAAAATAATTGCATGTGTTCTGGTTTTATTTTCATCTCCTGTAGATTTTTTTTTTTAATCATGCAATAGCACTTATGCAGACAATCACATACCCACCAACAGTTCACGGATGAAAACCAGGGCACATGTGCCCAAGCAAAGGTTGTGGTCAGGATAACAAAACTTATTAATGAGAAAGAGCCCACAAGCTAGGGGATGCTGCAGCAATTTGCTTTTGCCTGAGCCTACTGTGGAGGGCAAGATTCTATCCTCTCTTCTTTTTTCTCACCAGATGAATTCATTAAGTGCAAACTACTTTTTGCACTTTGAACTCAGTATGCAGTAATTGAAATAAGCTAAAAACAGAGGAGGAAAGTGGGAAGAGGATAGAGAAACTGGGAAGGAGTTGAAAAAGTGAGATGGAGAGGATTAATCAGGATTTTGCTGGCCAATTTGGGACACTTGGGGGTATGCAATCATGCACCTAGTAACAACAGAGTGCAGTATGCAGTCTTGAGAGTATGCACATCCATTACTATGTGGAAGAAATAATGTGGCACGGAAGCAAATCTGAGGAGGAGTAAGAAGAATGTAAAGCTCTTGTTGTAATTCTTCCATGGGAGGAAAATAGAGATGGAGAAATTTGCACATAAAAGTTCTCCATGCAGTAGGAGACATACACAGGACTAATCAAGGCTTGGAACAGTTCCTTTTTTTAAGGACAACTCCCAGATTTCCCCAGCTAGCCAGCAGCTATACTGGCTAGGGAAGGCTGGGAGTTTTAATCTCTAAAATGTAATTTTTCCAAGCACCCTCCTTCTCTAAACTCTCTCACAGAGAGATGGGGCTCCTCTGCTTTTAGTGGTTGTGTAAAAGAGGTACTTTCACAACACCTGCTGAAATTTCCTCTTCTACACAGCCATTAAAAGCAGCAGAGTCTTGTTTCTTTTTTCACCTGGTACTCCTACCTTTGCTAAACAGTGATTTAAAGATGCCTTGGGCAGATTTTCTAATGCATCCTCACAACTGCAGGAGAATGTTGTTGTTCTTGTGAGGTGGAAAGAAGAATTGTTGCCAGACATCAAATCCTGCAAAGAATCAGAGATGAATCACACTGGTTCTACGCCATTCTTATAATCTTCTTAAAACATGGTTTCATTTCCTGAAAATAATTAGCTGCTGGTGTTATGGCTGAAACCAAATACTCCCAGTGATTTTCTAACATACACCAAGCAGAGTGTTGTCAGATGACAAATATCTGGCATACCACAGCCATGCCATCTCCTGGTAGAGAATAATGTTGTGCTCTCTGGGAGAAATGTAATTATGCTTTCTAATGATCTTCTCCAGATTCTGTGACAGAAACTCAAATTGCTGATTACTTTAAGTTTGAAATAGTGGCAGAGCGCAAACCTGCCCATGTCTACTCAGAGGTAAATCTCATTGTTTTCACCTTGGGATTATGGTGCTGTTATGTATTTCTCCCCAAGTGACATGGGGAAAAACATCTCTGACTGTGCTTTATTCTGTTGCCTTCTGATGAGCTTTAAACAAGCCTAGCAGAAGAGCCCCCACTTATAACTACCCTCCCATGCATACAAGCAGTTTTCAGTGTGCATATAATTAAATAGATTTGCATATGTAAATAAGAAAATACTTAGCTTCTCTCTTTCTACCAGAGATGGGAGTTATAAGCCTTTCAAGGAAAGATTCAGAATGCTCCCAGTTAGGAAAAATTTTACCCCAGGAATTCATTTTAAGAAGAAACAAACCAAGATTATAAAATGTGTGAGCATCTGTTAAAGCAAAATTAGACAAATTGTGTTCAAAGGGCTCTGCAGAAAGAAGGAGTCAACTTTAAAAGGTCCTGCAACTGTTCCAAGCTGTAAAACTCCACCTGAGGGGTATGATAACACAAAAATAAGCATAATTATTATAACAGAGCTAAGAATTCCTTTGGTGACTCTACATGAAACATTTGTGTAGTTTGGGATATTGGCTTGGTGCATCTCTCTGATGTTTACTGATCTTATGTTGGCCATTTTCTTTCTTCTACCTTCTGAACAAACTTTCTGTAATCTCTTCTCCACCAGAGATTTTGAACTACCACTCCCATCATTCCCAGTCAAGACAGTTGGGAAATGCTGACCTAAAAGAGGGATGAGACTCATGCAATCATTTAATCATTTAATTCCCAGAATTCTTCAACAGTGACTGTGCTGAGGGCTGATAGGAATTACAATCCAACATCTGGAGGGCCCCATGTTTCCCACCCTGATCAAACAGACTGGCCCAATATATAGGGCCTTTCTGCACTACATAACTATTGCGCTATGATTCCACTTTAACTGCTATGGTTCTGTTCTATGGAATCACGGGATTTGCAGTTTAGAGAGGGCTATTTAGAATTCTCAGCCAGAGAGCTCAAGTACCAACCAAGACTACAAACCCCAGGATTCCACAGAAGGCAGTCATGGTAGTTAAAGTAGAATCATAGTTCTAGAGAATCATAGTTAATTAGTTGCTGAATTGTGATGACACCCAAATTGGCTTCTTGGGGCAGCCACTTCTAGGTCCCTCACATCCACATTTGTGGCACTGCCAACCCAAAAAACCAAACCCAAGAAAACACTGAACAGATATCATTCTAAACCACAGCAACTAAGTACTAATATTATGGCTGGTAACACAGGCAAGATTTTAATTCTCAGGCTTTTTACATGCTCTGTTTTCATAATATGTCTCTATTTTTCACTGGGCTGTTTTTATTACTATCTGTATCTGTTTTTTTTAAAAAAGTGTCACAACATATTGTGACCAGGGCCAGCTCTACCATTAGGAAGACTGAGGTGCTTGCCTCAGGCAACAGACTTTGACCCAAAAGGTCACCAGGTTGTTAGCTAATTTGCTAAGTCAGTATCTATGTGATGGAAGAGAGGATCATCTAATTTTCTGCCTCGTATGCCCAAATAATTTGGCTGGTTTGGGGTATGTGTACTCTGATGTCTCTGTCTCTCTCTGTGTGCATGTATGTATGTATTTTATTGTTTTTCCTTATGGCAGAGCTTTCCAAACTTTGAATGCTGGTGACACACTTTTTAGACGTGCATCATTTTGTGACACAGTAATTCAGGAAGTAATTCAGGAAGTGGAGGCAGCCCCTCCACCTCAGCCTGACCCACTGCTGCTGCTGCCACCCTCACCGGGGTCTTCCTTGGCCTGGAGCAGCTGCGGTGGCAACGGAAGGGGGAGACCCTCCACCTGAACCTGGCCCGCCCTCACTGCCCTCATCAGGGTTTTCTTCAGCCCAGGGTGGTGGGGGGCAGTGGTGAGAGAGGCAGTCCCTTCACCCAGGCTGGACCACCACAGTGGTGGGAGAGGCAGCCCCTCTACCTCTTACATTCATGCGATACACCTACACATTACAGGCGACACACTAATGTGTCGCGACACACAGTTTGGAAAGCTCTGCCTTATAGTCTTGGTTGTAAAAGGTCTGGATTACTAATGGTTTAGTCAATGCAACTTCTCCACACACCCCACTAGCTATGGGGGCCCACAGCTGAACTCAGAAAGGTGCCGCTTGCTTCATCTTCTTTCCCCAGTCACTTCCCAAATCTCCCGTATGTATGTATAATTGATTTATACCATTTCTACATTACCGCTATTAAAATGACTCACGCATTTGGTTGAAAGGGTCCCCTGTTTTTGGAACTGCTGAAGGGCTCCAACCACCTTAATCTAGCCTTAATTTCTGAGCACATGTTAAATGTGTGTTTGTCGGTGGGGGAGAGATTTTATGCTAGTCACCAATGAATAGTTGGTGCTGCGGGCTATATTTCACAGGAAGGAACTGGCAAAACCACCTCTGAGTATTCCTTGCCTAAGAAAACTCCCATGAAATTAATGGGGTCACCATAAGTTGACAAACAGCTTGAAGGCATATCTATACATGCACACTAGATAATTTGCAAAAATGTAAGGGACAAACACAGAGAAGTGTTTACCAATTACAACCTCTGACTGTATGTGCTCTATACTGATGCCATATTAGTCTTTAAAAAAAGGCACAGCAGTCATTTATAGTTGAATGAGATGCTGACTAGTGTAGGGTTTTATGCAAAGAGGAGCTTTAGAAGCTCAAAGGTGAGCATGCCAACTTTATACCACAAATACACTTTGAGGTCTCCTATGTCACTTTTACAGTAATCTTTCTTCACATAATCCACTTTTCACAATCAATACTAACCATGCCACTCTGGCAAGAGAGGATTTAAATGAAAACCACCAGGAGGAGAAATAAGTATTTGCTTTTCATAACTTCATGGCAACCAGGAACAAAGGGAGCCGGCCAAGCTCTATGTGCTTATGTGTGAGGATTTTTTTCATGTCTCCACAATCAAAGATGCTGCTGGTAAAGAATACCAAGCATCTTTATTGATTTGTCTTAAAGGTAGCCAGACCAGCATGCTTGCCTGAGTTGGATTTTCCATGCTTTCTTTAATAGATTGCCATGTGCTGTTCTAACTGTAAATAAGTATCCTTAGTGCTAAATAGTATAGTCAAAATGACTTCATATATTTTTAGCCTTATGGTCACAGTCAGCACTGCCAAACCTGGGTGATCCTTACATACTCAGAAGCATAGATTTTGAAGGGAACCCAAGGGCCATCCAGCCCAATCCTCTGCTATTGTAGGAATCCATTGCTAAAACGCACTAGAGAGGTAGTCATTTTACTTGTGTTTAAAAACCTCCAGTGACAGAGAATCCACCACCTTCTAAGGGAGTCTGTTCCTTGCTGACCGGATCTTACAATAAGGAAATGCTTCCTAATGTTTTGCTGAAATCCCCTTTCGTGTAATTTGAAACCACAGGTTCAGTTCCAATCTTCTGGAGCCCAAGAAAACAAGCTTGCTTCATTTGCAAGAACAGCTTTTCAGAGAATTGAAGAATTCAGAGAATTGTTGTGTGAATGGCCCTGGGGTGGACCCAAAGCTAGCTATACATATACAGCCACATATACCCTGTACATTCTCTCTCTCTCTTTCTCTCTCTTGTACACACTCACACACAATCCACATTTTTCCCCATTCACACTCTCATGAAATGGTGTCATAACTCTTTGTAATGAAATTTTCCCCATGTTTAAAAATTAACTCCCACCATTGTGACCACAAGCCAGCAAACAGCAATCACATACTTTTCTGCTTTTGCTTTCCCACTCTATACCTACAGTTGAGGAGACTCTGGCCTTTTCCGCACTTTGTTTTTGCAACGGGGCAGAGCATCCTCCAGCGAGGACATTTGCACTTGGGGGCGGACTGGGTCCGGACTACTTTCTGTAGTTCCAGACTTCAGCCCGCTCCGGAACGACCAGAAGTGGTCGCTCGCCGTGCTATTGAAAGACTGCTTAAAACAGGTCTTTCAACAGCACGGCGTGCCCCACTCCGTGGCTGCGCTCCGGTGTAGATTTGCAGGCTCGCACCAGCACGAGCCTGCAGATCTTCTGGGGGCGGGCTTTAGGCTGGCGAGCTTCACCGGTTGGTGGAGAGCCTCCACCAACCGGACGCCACCATTTTTGTCCCTGGAGCAGTGTGTAGCGCAGCCACGCACTGCTCCGGATCAGCCTGGATCCTCCGAGGGAGCATGCCAGTCCGGTAAGTAACAGAACAGGGTGTTTTCTTCACCAAGTGTGAAGAAGCCCTCTGACTGACCTCACCTGTCCCTATCAGCAGGGGAAGATGGAATCGGCAATTTCAACTTATATCCCACTGGGGACACCAGCTGTGAGGATTCCTCTTTGGTAATCCCACCACTGTAGCTAAACATGGGCTTCTTAATACTTAATGCACTGTATGTCAAGCCTTCCCAGTGTTCTTTGCAAACAATCAGTGTGAAGGCTTTCTCTGATTCCCAGCTCTACCACATGTAAGGACTTCCTCCTGTCACCCTTGTGTGATGCCAACTATGGGGTCAGTCTAAATGCCCTCAAGGCTCATGTGAGGAGTTATATTCCTTTTATCCCCAATAAGACTCCATCCTTCTGCCTTCAATGCCCCCAACATCGATTTCTTGTATGAAACCAGACTCTCAGAATTCCATAGGAATGATAGCAATCCCAGAGGCCAAAAACAAAACTTCATTTACATAAATTAAACATTAAAAAACACATTATTCATCTTTAACATTTCAAACACCACATCTTCTCAGGCTAAATCAGACCTTTACCAAACACTCAACTCAAACTCATTTCTCTAGCTCCAACCCTAATCTAACTCAACCCCGCCCCCTTTTCCTTGTTGCTCTCTTCGCAAACCCTCGGCTACCACTGCTCTCCGACTCAAACTGAACTTTCCGATGTTGTTCACCAAGCGCCTACTGCAAATCTCCCCAAACATCCCACCAATCAGCCTCCACTTCAACAATCCGCTCTCTCCTGCTCCCAGCAGCCACTTACCTAATACTCACACGATAAATGAAGCAACAATTCTATATACAAACCCGTGACATCACAGGCTATTCCACTGGAGTTGTTGAAAGGCCGTCTCCAACAGGTTCTTCCATCAGCCATCACTACTTGCACACTTTCTAGCAGGCCGTTAACAGAGGGTGGGAAGCAGGACTATTATTCCACTGGAGAGGGGCTATTTCCTTTTGCCATGCTATTCTTCTGGCTTCCCCTTGCGTGTCGTGTCTTTTTAAATTTTAAGTCTATGGACAAGGTCTGTCGTCTTTCATTGACCGTAGCTAAGCCACTCAGGCTGAGAAGCAGGATAAACATTCTTTAAACAAATTATAAATATCTTTGTGGGTGTCCCATAGAGGTTTTCATTGAACCGGTGGAAATTATCAGATGGAATATTATAAGGCTGGTCTCCCAAAATTACTTCATTCCCAGTGTTTATCAGGGCATATTGTATTTTCCTTCATAGCTGAAGAATTCACATTTCTGTTTCTAGTATCTGAGTATATAGCAGATTGCAAAGTATGATCCAAACAAACAAACAAACCTTTAACTTTCATTTTCATTCACATTTAAGGTGGTTTCATACCTAGTAAATTACCTATTTTACTTTTATTTTGATCCAGTGGTCAATTTACCCTTCTGGTTGAAAATATACTTCAGTAATTAAAATAACCAGATTGGATAAGCCCAATTCTACCATTATTTTAAGCTAAGCAGAAGAAAACTAAGTTTTATGATTGCTCTAGCTATGCTAATTTAAATGTCCTTGAATTCTTTAATCTCAAAATGGACCCATTCCAAATAAACTAATATACTTTACAACAGTAGCGTGTAGGAAATAATTAGGTTGCGACTTCTGGAGGCTTTAATATGGATGAAATTATATAACTATCTTTGCATGCTGCATAAGGCCCTATTAAACGCACTAGCCTGCAATGTTGCTGGCTGTCAGAAAGCAAAATGAAAAATAGTTTTAATAGCTGCTCTTTGACCTGTTTTATATTTTATGTCAATTATAACAGCACACAACCATGCATAATTATGAAGCATAGATGCATTAAAATGTACACATAATTTGTGTTCTTATGGCAAACATTGCAGGAGGGTTTAGAAAACAAACTGGCGATTTCCTATTGTTGTAAGTCATCTGAACAGTTATATATTGGGATTAAATATCTTAAGACAGATTTGTCTTTCCATCTGTCTTGAGTAATTTTAAAGAAATATTTTTTGAGATGGACAAAAATCCCTGCATAGACACAACTTGCTGCCATCTGTACTCTCACTCATAACACAGTGTGTAGATTCCAGCATGAATAGCAAAGTAACCCTGGAAGATATACAGATTTGTCATCTGAACATCATTTTTAAAAGGATCCAATTTATTCACAGCAGGAGTTTCCTTTTGGCACCAACACAATCATCCTTGTTTGGGGCAGAAAGACCGCTTCTTTTATTGTATTTTTTTTTTCACGCTATGCATGCTACTTTATTAAAATACACAAGGATGAAGAAAATAACTTGATAAGACTTTTAAATTTTTGGAGTGCTCTGTACAGACTGATTATAAAATAGCATTCAGAGTGCCATTCGTTGTATCACAGGGACAGAGAGGAGTATATTGACTGGAAAGATAATGAAAACTCACTGTTTTTTAATTACATTTATGTAGTCATTCAATTTATACCCCACCTTTCTTGTGCCAAGGGACCCAAGGAGGCTTACAAAATTCACCATGAAAGTTTAGCTTAAAAATGTACTATCAAAAAGAACATCAGGTTTATTTTATTTTATTTATTGAATTACTATGCCGCATTTTCTCCCAAGATGGGACTCTGTTCTGTTAACCATTCATCCAGGTTTCCAGTAACTAATCTAAAGTAGCAAACATCAGTGAAAAAAAAAATACTGTGGTAGAGGATTGTGCCACTTCATACCACATATAGGATAAAATTAGGATTTTCTTTCCATTAAAAAAAAAAAAAAATCCCCCACCTTGCTATGCAAGAAAACTTGCACAGTTAGGTGAAAACCCAGTACTAGCACTACATTTTTTTTAAGAAGGGTGAGCAATAAAAATAGTGGCTGTTATTTCTCTTGCAGACTGTTGCTGGAGCAATACTGGCATAAAGCACTTTTTGGTGTGGTTTACAGTAGTGGGTCAGTTTTGAAGTGTAGGCACTCATGGCAGCCATGCCCCCCAAATTTTCCAAAAATGCAAACAGTTGTACTGGTCCATATCAAGACCAATTCTAGCAGTTTTGATCTGCGTTGGGAGCTGTTGTAAAGGTACTGGGTCTTCACTGCCCATTCAAAACTAAAGGACCTCAAAACGGGATTTAAAAAAGGGACAACCATAATCTACTGTTGTGAAGAAAAATCACTCAACTATTGTAAGGTTTCAATAGGGTGGTGGCCAGTGATGTAGACTCGAGTCGATAGACTCGGACTCAAGTCGGACTTAAGTCACTTCAGTGACTCTACTTGGACTCGACTTGGCCATTAATGATGCACTAACTCAACTCGACTCTTGTATATTTTTAATGACTGACTTGATGCCCTTGGTTCAGTTACATAACACGTTCATCCAAAAACCGTACGACTTTGAACAGCAGCTCCAACTCTTTTGGCCTACTAGTCACATGACAATCTGTCTGAAGCCCAGAGTGTGAGTGCATTTCTCAGAGGGGAACAGCAAAGGGGTTAGGCAATGGACTTGAGGCAGGCTTGAGGTCTGCTCAGCAGCCTGTCCCCACTGCATATAGGAGGAGTTTTCTAAAAAAATTTCCTAAGAGCAGAAGACAAGACTCACTCCCAGAGCGCAGGTGCATTTCTCAGAGGGGAACAGCAAATGTGTTAGGCAACAAGCTTGAGGAAGAAGGATATTGCCTTCTAAAGCTTTTGAATCTTCAGTAATAGGGAGTAAGAAGGATCCTATTCCCCACTTCCGAAGCTGCAGATGGCAAAATTGTAAATGTGGAGAGCCGACTCTGCTTAAAATTGTTAAAACTGAATTTATTTCACTCTATCCAATAATTCTGAAATTTTGGCTGGGGTATAAAGTTGGCCTTCAGACTTGAAACTTGGTATGAGACTCGACTTGAAAGTATCTTCAAGGACTTGAGACTTGACTTGAGACTTGGAGGTAGAGACTTGACTTGACTTGAGACTTGGAGTAAAAGACTTAAATACATCACTGGTGGTGGCAGATTACATGATCCTGCTAAATAAAATGTCTCAAAATTTTGACCCTGTGAACCAGAGCTCCACTATGCCAGTAACCACAGATAATGGGTTCCATCATCAAACTATTTTCATGGTGTTTTTCCTACACTCCAGCTGAAATCTACCCTATTATAACTTAAGCCTGTTGGACTTACTTACACTTTCCAGGTAGAGCAGTTTTCTGTTACTTATGTACGCTTTATATGCTTTTCTCTGTGCCTCTGATTTACTGTCAATATTTTTCTACATTTTGGAGCCTATCTCATTTACTCACATAGTTCTAGGACTGCAAATCCTTCTCTCAGCAGCTCCTGCTATCTCTGGGTCCCTCGGTGCCCCTGATCACTATGGGGTTTATCGCTCCCTCTTACCACATCCTGTTGGCTCACCCTGTCAGTCTGTATAAAATGCCAACAGGAACTCTGGGAAATAGCCATTGTGAGAGTATGTTACATAGGATGGCACATTTCTTTATCCCAAACTACAAGGCCTAGAAGTCTAGAGGTGCCTATATTTATTCTTTCTCTCTCTTGCTCTCTGAAGGGCTTTTTTAAAATGCAGCTTCTAATTAGCATTAGTTAATCTCACCAGTCTTTATTTATCCATGTAGACAGAATGAAACAATAATTCATAAATTTCCCAGAGTATGAGCTACAATTTTAGCCTTAATTCTTCCTTTATGGTAACATGTGAGCCAGAGTGGTGTAGTGGGTTAAGCATTGGACTACAATCATAGAAACCAGGGTTTGATTCCATGTTCAACCTTGGAAACCTACTGGGTGATCTTGGGCCTGTCACACACACTCAGCCCCAGAAAACCCCATGAGAGGTCAACCTTAGGTTCGCCATAAACTGGAAACTACTTGAAAGTACACAACAACAATGGTAACATACTTGAATCCAGTGGCAGCTGGGGTCTTTCCTGTCTGTGGGGCAGTGAATCTTCTCTGAGTTTCAAAATGAACCTTAAGAGGGTTCTTAACTATCCAAAGTGTTGAATCATACCCCTCCCAATAGATTCAGAACTTAGACAGCTCATTCAAAGTTCAGACTTGAAAACTTTAAAAAAGAGTCACTGCCCTGCCAACATGGAAGCCACCAGCTTCCTTGCAGCACTGGCCAAGAGGAAATGTATCTCCACACCATGCTCAGGTCCTGACCAAAAGGACTAAAGCTACTAATTGTAACACTAGCCAATCTTGTATCACACTAAGCTACTAGGGGAGTCATCTCTAAGAAATACATTCCATAAGGGCTTTGGAATGCCTTCCCAATGAAATACAGTTGGTGCTGACCTTGCTTTCTTTTCAGTGCCAAATCAAAACGTTCTTTTTTGGCAGTCCACAGCATCTGTAGAACTCTTTTCCAGTACCACACTTCAAATGAGTTGGTTTTCTTCCTATTAGCTTTCTTCACTATCCAGCTTTCATAATCATATGTAGAAATTTGAAATACAATGGCATAGACAATCTTAACTTTGGTATTCAATGATATAGCATTACACTTCGGGATCTGTTTAGTTATTTCATTGCTGCCCTTTCCAAGTCCAAGTCTTCTCGTGATTTCTTGACCACACTCTCCAATTTGATTAATGATTGGGCCAAGATATAGAACTATCTCAGTCTTTTCATTGTCTACTTTAAATTTATGTAAATCATCTGTGGTCGTTATTTTTGTTTTCTTAATATTCTTAATGTTTTCTTAATGTAAACCTGCCTTTGCACTTTCTTCCTTGACTATCTCCGGTAATCATTTCAAGTTTTTGCTATTTTCTGCTAGTAACTGCTAGTAACATGGTGCTATCTGTATATCTTAAATTGTTCATGTTCCTTCTTCCAGTCTTCACACCTTCTTTCTCAGAGTCTAATCTATCTTTGCATATGGTAAGTTCAGCATACAAGTTAAACATGATGATAAAATGCAACCTTGCCTAACCCCCTTGTCAATTGTTAACCATCCTGTTTCTACACGTTCTGTCCTAATTGTGGCCTCTTGTACTATGTACAGGTTATACATTGGGATAGTCAGATGTTGTGATACACCCATTTCTTTTAGAGCAATCCATAGCTTTTTTATGATCTACCCAATCAAAGGCTTTGCTATAACATATAAAACACAGACTGATTTGTTGTGGAATTCTTTGGTGAGTGCCATTATCCAGCGTATGTTTGCAATATCATCCCTTTATGCCTCTTCCTCTTCTGAACCCAGCTTGAATATCTGCCGTTTCTCACTCCATATATGGTCAAATTCTTAGTGTTCTTTTTTAGCTTTTCTCTGATTTTTGATATTAGCAGTTCATGGTCTGTGCCGCAATCTGCTCCTGATCTACTTTTTGCGGGAAGTGGAGATTCTTCATCTTCTGTTTCCGATTATGTAGTCTATGCTATATGGTTTCTATACACACCATCAGGTGATGTCCATGTATACAGTCATCTCTTTGGTTGCCTGAAGAATGTGTTTGCAATGAACAAACTGTTTGGCTTCACAAAATTCAATCAATCATTCTCTTGCTTTATTTCTTGTTCTAAAACTATCCTACAGTGTTTGATATTGATGTGTTCCAAACACCTGTGGTTATCAACATGACTTGTTTTGGTGTGTGATCACTTTCCTCCTGGACTCCAGCATAGAATCTTTCAGTTTCTTCCTCTTCTGCTTCTGTGGTTGAAGCATAAACTTGGGTTATGGTTATATTTACTGGTTTTCCCTGAAGTATTATTGATATTATTTTGTCAGACTTTGCATTTTATCTCTTGATTGCTTTTGCTACATCTCTCCTCACTATTAATGCCACCCCATTTCTTCTTAGATTTTCATTCCCTGAGTAAAACACTGTGTAGTTATCTGCCTGAAAATGTCCTACTCCTGTCCACTTTAGCTCACTTACCTCAACTACTGCATTGCTTACACATTCCATTTCTTGTTTTACAATATCTAAAATACCATATTTGCTGGCGTATTAGATGCACTGGCATATAAGACACACCCCACTTTTCAAAGAGTATTTTTCAGGAAAAAAATTTTTAGTACTCTGATGAGGCAAAATGTACAGGAAAGAAGGGGAAGGTAAGGAGTGCTGTGCCAGGCTTCCCCCCCCTCCTCCCTTTCTCTTTTGCTTCAGCGGGGAAAATTCCCAGCAGAGTCAAAATGTAGAGGAGGAGAAAGTAAGGAGTGCTACACCAAGCTTCCCCCACCTCCTCCCTTCCTATTTTGCTGGCAAGGAGAACTCATTTCATTCCCCTTCCCTTCCCTATGCATTTAACGTTGCCCGTATTTGCTGGTGTATAAGATGCACCTCATTTTCAGAGGGTATTTTTTAGGGAAAAAAGTGTGTCTTATACGCCAGCAAATATGATATGTGTTGTTCATCTTTGGACTTTGAGCACATCAAAAGCTGAACGGCCTTTCAGCTTGAGTCCAGTGTCATTAGCCACAGCACTACTTGTACTTGTCATCTGCTCTTCCCCAGTAGTTCACTGAATGCCTTTTGACCTGGGAGTCTCATTTTCTGGCACATCTCTTGCTTCATTTTGGACTGTCTCATCATAGGGTTTTCTAGGTAAAAGGCTTCAGGAGTAGTATACTATGCTTCTTCTTGCTCAACATTAACAAGAGCTGGCTATGGGGCCGCTGCTGTTGTCTCAGAGAAATCCTCCGCCAGTGTCACCCCCCACTGCCGCTGCTCAGTAGTTCTTTGGCACATTCAGTCTGGCTCCCCAGCAGAAGCCTGTCTGACATTGGCCACTCTACTAGCAGCACTGCTACCATCAGCATAGCCTCTTCCCTCACAGGAGCACACAGTATCACCATCACAGAATTCCACCACCATGTAACCCCCCACCTCAGAAAGGTTGTATCATGGTGAGGAATTTTTACATCTCCTGTTCCAATAACTATACAGCTACACCTTGAACAGGCGACTGCTTTGAACTCTTTTCTTCCAACAATGATTATCTCCTTCAAGCTCAAGTCATGTTCTGTTTTATCAAGAACTGTCATTTTTTGAACGAATATTTATTACCACATTCAGCCTTCTCAGAATCACCTAATGGCTCTTTAAACTCCCCAGAGTTTTATTTTTAAAAGCAGCATAGGAGTGTTATTGCAGTAGCCTTGTAAAAAGAGAAATGCCATTGGTGTAAACATATGTCTCTTTGCTCCAAAATTCCTCTTTAAAAAAAAAATCTAACAAAGCAGTGTTTTAAAAACTCTACTTGCTATACTTTATTATAAATAAGTTTTTTTTCCCTTAATTGTATTTTTAGGAAATTCCAGCCATACACTACTGAACTTCTCCCTGAAGCCTACAAGAAGACAACCCAGAAAAATAATATTTATTATTGTAGAGAACCAAGAATTAAGTAATATGGTCATTACCACTAAACAGAAGCTTTCCTCATATTCCTAACAGAAGAACATCATTCGACTTTACCCAGAACATACAGGATATAAATTTCTTCCTGGCACAGTACTTTTTGCAGTGCAGAAATATCACATACTTAGAACCTATTTCCATTCTGAACTGACATTAAAAACCATGGATTAGTTCTTGGGGCTTTTGGTGATCTGGATCCAGAAGGAAGATTGGGTGATCTCTTCTTATAAATATTTTAAGTTTAAAATTAGCGACCTCATAGGCATAGGTGGCTCTTATATGCCAGGGATGGTTACTGATAGTCAGCTTAGAGCCATGAAGCTTAATGGGAAAAAGATGTAGATTGTATAGCAAGCCTTGACTCAGCTCAGCTCTCCCCTGGCAGACTTTCAAGTTGAAAACTTCAAGGGTGACAGGGCTTTTGAAATGCCATGGTAAACAACAGCATCTAAACACTGTTTTAACCCACAAGAGCCAGAGACCTAAATTTAAATACTAGTTCCAGTTAAAGTAGGCCTGTTGAATTAATGGGATGTACATAAGTGTTGATGTAGTTCAGACCAAATACTACTTCTTCATTCTGCTGGCTCCCTACATGCTTGCTATTTCTCCTCCCTCCCTCCCTCCCTCCCTCCCTCCCTCCCTCCCTCCCTCCCTCCCTCCCGATGTATGCTACTTTCATGATTAAATTGCAATTAAATAGTTAAATGATTAAATGGTCAAATACGTCATAAGTGTGACAGGACTTACACCAAATCAAGCTTAGTGCATACTTTGCCTACAAGGGTCATATTTGGGATGGTCCATGCTCCTGCTTGAAACCAAGGAGTGTTGCTGCATTGTCAGTAGAGACCAGGGGTACACAACTACAACTAGGGAGCAGCACACAGTTCTTTTAAGACTGCAACTCTTAAACTGCTCTCAATCTACCATTCTAGTATCCCACACATACACCCCACTGCCAGTTTCACACAGGTAGACCTTTTGCTGCTAGCTTCAAGGGAAGAGTGATCTGTGTCTCTGGGGTTTGCTGGGGAGGAATACTGAGCTAAATAGACCAAGGGTATCAGTTCACGTAAGACATTTTACTGTCATCCATGGCTTCATCTGACAGAGGTCTGTGAACTATGACCAGCAGTGGGTCTCTAAAGCATGGGTGGGCAACTAGTGGATCTTCAGATGTCAAACTACAGTTCCTAATGTCCCTTACTGCCTGCCATTCTAGCTAAGGCTGATGGTTTCTACTCCCTGCTCGGAAGTCTTAAGAAGAAAATTTTCTGAGCACATCCTGATATCTTTGGAGATGCCAAAATAGGGATCAGGAACAGTCCCCGCACATTGGTCAAATATGAGCTCCACTAACAGATTCATCTCTGCTGAAACCGTACCACTAGAACTATGCATAAGAAAAATGTGATAGCAGCTGCAAACAATAGCAACTGTATAAAGTCCTCCCAGTCTTCCCTCTGTAGTGAGTAGGACAATTTAGTCTGTGCCCCAATGCCATTATGTGAGGCATTTCCCCATTTCTTTCAATACCACCAACAGTTGTGGAACAGGATGGGAAAACACACAGTGTAATGGTTTAAAGCCAAATCAAGAAAACTGTTATGAAGGTGTTCTGTGAAAGGTGATACAACTTCCTGCTCTCCGTGGCATCTCTATGCTCCTCCCATGTTCCTTATTATTTGCAGTTCCATGCTATGGCTACTAAGAAATACCTTGACGCGTCCAGTGGGCCAGCACCATACATAAACGTACTTAAGTCTATTGTCTTTTTATCATAGCATTGTTTGCCATGACTGGCCCCATCTTGAAGGCAGAGATTTTCCCATTTGTTCTGCCCTTGCTCCTTCTCTCTTTTTTCCTAGTCCTGAAAACCAGAAGCTTGAGCCTGGGGCTTTCTATGCAGGAGGCACACAAGTTAAACCTCTCCAGCTTTGCTGCTTTAGGTATTCATCTAAATGCCTGCACTTAAGAAAGCTTCCACCATGCACCCAAAGGTGAAATACTTGAGCTTGCTGAATGTAAATGTTAAATAACAAGAACATTGTGTTATGTGTTGCTTTGTAGAAAACAGTAAAGGGACAAGATGCCTGTTTGCTTCAGAGGATGTCAGATTTGGTGCCATGAGGGTGAATGGGAGACAGAGATTGAGGGCAAGGCTTTTTTTCCCCCTTTCCTTAATTTGCTGAGTCACAAGACACTTCCCTGGAAAGAGCCAAGTCAAAATCTGGAGTCTAAATCAATAGCTAACAAGGCTGCTTTTCAAAGTGTCGGTGAGGAAGCCTCCCATCCATTGTAGCAGCTGGGAGAATTTTTGCCGGCTTAATTTGCACAGTGCATAGCCTAGCTTCTGTTGAAAGTCTCGACTTTTTCAGATTCCCCAATCATTTGTGCTTGTAAACAGGAGGCTGCACCGGTTACCCTCAGCCTGGTTTGAACAAACTAACATCATAACAAGAGTGTTTGTGGGAGGGGGAGGGGGGAGAGCTTAAGCACTGAAGCAGAAAGGGCTTAGCACTGATCAGACCTCTCTCCCACCTTTATTCTTCACTGTTCACATTGAAATGCAAATATCAGCGCAAGGTTTCCACTGGCGTGCCACTCACAAATTGAAAAGCAGTTTTTATCTATGCAAATGTAAGCATGGTA
>CAOKZL010001777.1:380000-482769 GCA_948472985.1 Iguana delicatissima
ATCTTACTGTTAAGCTTTATGGTAGTAGTGGGGGGAACATGTTGTTTACCAAGCTATTGTAAACCCCCTCGTACCAGTATTCTCTTCTCCAAGCAGGTCACAGAACAAATTTTTTAAAAGCGGTAATTTATTAAAACATGGTACACCATAATTTTGCCATTTTTCTGCAATAAGGGTGGCAAATGATTCATGGGGAAAATGAAATATATTTCCCTGTCAGTTGAATAGATCAGAGATTTACAGCTTCTTAACTCGGACAGGAAAAACTCAGCATGAATAGAAATGAATTGCAAATCAGTTAATTGTAGAGATGCAAAACTAAAAGCATCTCAGCAGTTCAATAAAATAAATTCCCCAGAACAGATTAGTGGGGAGCAAGCTTTCATTTATGTCCAGCAGTAATGAGTTAGAAGAAATCAAGAGAATCTTATTTTTTTTCCAAAGAGTGCTCCCAGTTTATAAATTGATCCAGTTCCCTTCAGTTTCTCTTAGTTTTAACCCTCAAATTAATGACATTTAACTCAACTTAGACAAACCAGGGGTGGGTTTGGTAAAATAGGATCTAGTGTCTGGTTCATACAGTTGAGGAACAAACAGTCAAACCTGGATGTTCTTTTTCACTGCATTCCAAGGTATCTTAAAAAAAAAACCAACAGATTGCAGCTAGTGATTTTATTGTTATAAAAGCTGTGATGTAGCCAAGAAGATGTATCCTACAATGCATGTAGCATTAAATCATGTGAAGAACAGACGTCCTTCAGATGGTGCAGCTGTTGAACATATAATAATCCAAGGAACTGTGCCCACTGTAAAAAAAAAAAACTTTTGAAGAAACAGGAATTAACACTCAGTTTGAATTAACACTCAGGGAAGGCCAATTTCAAGCCCCAGTTGTACGTATTTTCTTAAACCACCTTCTTACAGTTTTTAAAATGAGAACAGATTCCATCTCTTTCTTTGCTCTTCTTTACAAATCCAGCTCAATCTGATGCATAATTATGTCTTCAGAGGCAATAAAATAAAATAAATCTCCAGGTAAATTAGAGTAGGCAAAGCGTCGTTTAGCTCCACTTATTGTGGAATTAGCCACTGACAGTATATGGAAAGCAGAGATACTAGCAGGGAGACAAGACCTGGAATTCTCCTAAATTAGTTGCGTCTCGTGCAGATTGAGTGAAGTATTGATTCTGGACTGAAGCCTGCTGCCTTCTGATCACAGCACTTGTGCAAATATTGTACAGCTTGAATGCTCTTGTGCCTCTGTATATGTTTCATACCTCCAGTAGATAATTGAGGTGGGGGGGCAGAGGGAGGAAGGGATAGGAATGAAACAAAAAGGCAGGGGATAGGCAAATTTGACAGGCCCTTCATTTTCAGTGGGTGAGAAAACAGAACACATTTAGTGGCAAAACGCACATCACTGAAGATGTTCTATAATCTCCCCTAATCAAAGGCAATCAAGTTCAAATTTGATGGCAGAATTCACTCTAAGCACTGCAGCTGAACTCCTAATACTGCTTTGATATTTCCTACTCAAATGTGTGTGTGCGTGTCCTTCTCTTACATGTTTTGAGGTTAAAATCTTGGCCAACCATTCTCCCCCATGCCTGTGTGTGTACACACACACACACACACACACTTATTTCAGTAAGAGGAGAGTTATTGCTAAGAAGTTCCTGGAAGGAAAGCATTAATGCTCATTTAGCAGGAGGAATGAGAAAGGAACTATACTTCTTGATGGACTGTGTTTTAGGACACACTGACTATTACGCAATGATGGTTTAAGGAAGGTGCCATTATGTTTAAAGAGGTGTCAGTTCTAAGCTTTCTAGAATGCCCTGGCCACCATTTCCAGAGTATTTACACAAACACAAATGCTTAATGCTAGAACCTTTACAGTCACATGTTAAGTTAGGAACTATAGAAGAATATGAGCACTACAGAGTTAGCATTAAAAAGAACTTGTAAACAGCTTTGCTGATTTGCTGTCAGGGAAAATGTATAGCTTTCCCCCACCATCAGAACATTTATCAGCCCTTGGCAAGGCTGGACTAGTCTGACATACAAGATGATCAAAATGGATTATGGAATCTTTTCCATTTATTCCTATTGATTTTAGTTATGATAAAATTCATCCGTGTGGTAACATTGTGCCCAAAGAGAGTTAGTTGAATGACAAATAAAAATAAATAAAGTCCACCAGGGTGACAATTTGCTGGCTATTGTCATTTGCTTGATCCCACAGTGAGTAAGAGAAAAAAAGAAAAAGTAAGAAAAAAAACACTGAAGCAACAATGAAATATTTCAACAAAAACATTTGTTATTAAATCATACAGCAAGTTTTGCTGCAATTTAAGTCCTTATTTGCCCCATAACATACAGAGTTAAGGCTAGTAATTAATACTGTCCCTTATAACTAGGGGTCAAGAAATCTTTTTTCTACTTTCCCACAGGAAAAAAAATGGGAAGAAGAATAGTTCAAGGCTAATCAACTTTATTTCAGTAACTGCCAGTAACATCAAAATGCCAGTGAGTGGACCATTTTAATCAGTTTTATTGATTCATGCTTTCAGTTCTTATTCCGTTAAAAACAAGGCACATTAAATACATCCTCTTATTGCTCTATAAATGCATGCAGCTCATTCTGTATATCAAAAGTAATAAATAATGGCAATAAAGCACCAAGACAGTTATAAAAATGACAATCCAGCCTCAAACACAGTATTTAACAGTCCAATCCTGAACAATAACCCAACACGATACATAAAAGTGCCAGATGGAAAAACATGCGGCATGTATATATGTATATGTGTGTATGTATGTATGTGTGTGCATACATATGTACACATCGCCCAATACTAACAAACTCCTTGCTGTCAAATTTCTTTCGTTTTTAAACACAGCAGCAGCACAGTAGCATTCCACAGAATTAACACATTGTAAAACAATCCTGCAAGTACTTTGTATTTACCATTCATCATATGACAATCTTCCAGAGATACAAAAAGGGGTGGTGGTGGCATTTAATCAAGTAATTCTGAGTCTTTAATTTTACTGAATCAAGCAGGTGTGAGATGATGCACACAACTTCTTTCACTTCCCCCTACAAAACAGAGATGAGCATTTAACCCTGCTATAAAAGAAGAAAGCAAGGAGAAACGGACTCAAATTCACAGAGAGATCAAACTCCAAATGGAGGACATGCATCTAAATTACAAAAGAAAAGCCAAACGTTCATTCACTTGCATGGCATGACTGTACTGGTTCACCAAAAATTAAAAAAGAAAAGAGCAAGAATAAAGCTAGCAAGAGGCACAACTAGACATTACTAAAAATCCTGGGTTATCATGGAGAAGAAACCTATTTAAAAAGATGCCCTGGCCAAAAATATGGCTTGCTTTTGGACACTTACCACCCTCAGTCAGGCTAGACTTTGTTGGCAAAGAAAGGGGTGTTTCAATGGATGCATGGATAAGGGAGACACATGCACTCTCCCTCTCACACACACCCTTTTGGATCATAGCCATTATCTTTCCTTAGAAGAAAAAAAAGAAAGGGAAGGAAATTTTAAAATGCCAGTTTGTTTATAGTTAAATATAATTATTGGCACCTTCTTAGGGCATAGCTATAGCAAACATTCATTTCTTACAAACCTTAAATACGCAGGAAAGCTACTTTTTTTTATTATTCCTGACTGATTTTCCTGTACTTAACGCAGAGAGATAAAAAACTGATATGTAAAAAGAACCCTTTTATGTCTTGGCAGAATGGAGGTGAAGCAGCCAAAAGACCAACAGCACAAAACTATCCTTCAGTTGTCAAGTCCACATGAGCATTTTACTTCATAGCCATTAAGCAAAAGAACTCTGTTCTTTCTCCCCACTTCTATTGCCAATTTGAAAAAGGTAGATCTCTGAAGCACACTGATTATAGCAAAAGCTAATAAGGGAAGAGGCACAGGATTTCACAATATTATTTTTTTCCAGAATACTGTCTTCTTAGGTATCATTTATCACATTTTAGCTCCATATATTTGAACCTGGACGAAATTCAAAATTTCATTTATAGATGCAAACGTCTCCCTCTGAACTTGGCTATTGGGTTGCTTTTACTTTCCAGTATCTATTTCTAGCAGTAGGGTGCCTCATTACTTTTCCCATTTGTATACAGGATGTCTTTACAGAAGAATAAAAGTTGAATAGCATTGTTTGCAAAATACTAGAACAATGTAACAATTTATCTGACAGAAGTACTATTGCCAAAAGCAAAATCCTCCAGCTATACCTAAATTGTTGGTCCCAACTTGATTAGACCCACTAAATCAATGTTATTAAATAAGTGTTGACACTCATTCTATCAATTAATTCAATGGGTCTACTCTAACCAAACTGACCATTGTATTTAGGCCCTTGCGTAAGTGACACTTTTAGCTCACTTCTAGATCTAAGGCAAGTTTCCACATTTTGTTCTGAGATCTGTTCCTCTTTGTGTCACTCAAGCAATAAAAATAATATTATAAGAAAGGATTTCAGCCTGAATGTTCCAAAACTACAAATCTTAACCACATTGAAACTTGGAGAAGCATCCTCTTCAACAAAAGACTGAATGTGGCTAAAAGGCCTGTGAGCAATAAAAAGATTCAATAAATAGTTCTACCAATAATTGTAATGTCTTTCCCCTTTGCTTCACGTTAGGCAAGAAGCAGAGACCGAAATATCCTAGGTAACATTATCCATCTTTATAGAAAGTATATCAGGGTGATGTCCCGGTGATGGTCAGAGAAGGATAAGTGAAAGCCCACAATGGAGAAAATGCCTACAAATTGGACATGAAGCCTTAGTAATCATTTAATGAAATGCAGTTCAGTGTTTCTCCTAGGAACGTTGTGATGTTGGCATATATGAAGGTAGCACAATTGTGCTTGGTTTTGTGCATCTAGTACAGATGAACAGATCAATCAATTTAGATACATGTGTAAAATCCGCTACAAAAAATTCACAGGAAAGGGAAAACAAGTACATGCATTATCTCCCTACCAAATAGGGAGTTACTGGGGAAGGGGACAGAGGTGGAAATTCCACCCATGATATTACATTTTTTTCCATGGTGGGACAATAGGCACCTGTTTCTCTAAAGCTATCTTTATGATGTGCTTCTAATCTGATGCTGTCTTAAGTGTGCTTTTCAGAACTTCATCTGTAACTCAGCTGGTATATAGGACATAGTTACTTAAAACTTCAGTAGTTTCAAGGAGACTTCATCATGTCTAATGTCTGCAAAACTAGGCCCAGCAGCACTTAACAATTCATTAGCAGGACTTTCACCTGTATTTTGGTTGACAGTTTACCAAAAAAAATTATCTTAGGCAAGGTGCTCTTATTCTTCCCAATGGTAGATCGCTCTTTTGTCACGCATGTTCTATTGACTTGCAACAACTTTTAAAATACCATGAGCCCCAAAGTTCTAGGCAAATATGAATATTTCCCACAAGACATTCCCAAGAGAGGACCACACAAAGCATGCTGGCACCTTCTACTTTTTGCCAGTTCAGGGTAGTAAGCTGTGAAAGGAAGGGTGGGAACCACCTTACGAGATGCAGAAGACGAATCATTCTCACTTCTGTGCGGATGTCAGAGTGAAATTTCGCCCACATCCTTGCCTACCATGGCTCCAGAATGCAGCCAAGCATTAGCTCAGAAAAAGGCATCTGTATTTGAGTTCCCTATCTTTCGTCCTTACTCCAAATGCTTGTCCATCATTGATTCTGTGCAAAGCAGAAACAACATATTCCCAGTTCAGCAGGCCACAAGTCAGAGCAGCAGGACCTTCACAGCAAACATAAGAGAAGAAAGAACTGCAACAACGAGGTTTTCTGCACAGTTGCTCAGCGCCAGACAGGTTTGAGTAGAGGAAGCAGCAACATCTGAAAGCTGGAATGTTTTTTGCAGCAGCAAGAGAGGCAGCTACATGGGACACCACTCTGCAGCTGTAAGCTCCCAAAACTCACAGTCCACCACCACTCCGATCCACGGAAATCACTTCACGCCGAGAAATGTTCTCTTCAGCGGCTTTCATAAGTACAGCTAGCCGGCTTCCAGAAATATATCCTTTCTGAATAGCAGTCATGAGCTAGAGACAAGATTGAAGACACTCTGATATTAGTTTTGTTGATACTCATAACACATACACATTCTCGTTCATATAAGAACATTTGGCTTTAAAGAGCACAATACATTTATACTCAAATACCAAAGAGATTTCTAATTTCTAGTGCCGTGCCTCGAATCATTGTGATTGTTGCTATTCTTCTCTGCTCCATCCCACCACCGTCACAGGGAGAGGGGCTTCTCATGGTTAGTCCTTGGCTCTGGAACTCCCTTCTTAGAGAGGTGCCCTCCTTGCTATACTTTTGTAGGCAGATGAAGATCTGTTTCTTTCAGCAGGCTTTGGAAAACTGATTGCTGAAGAGAAAAGGCCCTTGTATAATGAGCTGGATTTTCTATTTACTGTTTTCTTTTTAATGGTTCATGTTTTTAACAGGTTTTGATTATTTTGATAATTGAACTACATTTTAAAATGTTGTATGTATACATTTTTAGCTATGTTTTAATTGTTATAGGCCACCTGCAGTCCCAAAATGGGAAAATGCAGGATACAAATTACTGAAGATGAGCCACTGAAAGCAGGGTGTGTGTGTGTGTGTGTGTGTGTGTGTGTGTGGAACTTGGGGTCCTGAAGAGATTGCTGGATTCAAATTCCTATCAGCCTTGCCAGCACAGCCAATGATGAGGAATGCTGGGAATTGCAGCCCACCAACTTCTAGAAGATGACAGGCTCTACATCACTGCCCTGGGCCATTTTTCCTGTATGTGCCATAGATCTGTAAAGATAGATCACTCTAATATTTAAAAACTTACATTTAATCTACCACAAAGGTCTCTAATACTTCCACAAGTGTGCACACTTTCTTATTAGATCTGACATTATTGATAGATCTGATCTGACATTATTGGGGTTCATTCATTACTTTTCAAATGGGAAAGTACCAAAAGTCTGTAGAATAACTAGGAACCACTGTTCTTCCTGCCCTATATATCCATTTCACGCTGAGGTTGAGTCATGTTATATCAGCATGACAGCAAATGCTACAAGCCACATTCTTGTTTTACTTTTCTGACTTCTTTCTTAAGGGCTGAAGTAGAGATGAATGAACAATTTGCAATGCATTATTTAACCTCTTTTTCTGTTTGTGAGCAATCAGGAATTCCTCCAGGATACATATATACATAGGTTTTATTTGATTATTCCTGACTTCAGAATTAACTCATTGGCTTTCCAGAGAAACCATGGTCAAGTATTTATTGAAACCCTTCTGGCTACTTGTGATAGGCCAGGACATTCAAGCAAGTACATCTGCTTTGTCTGAAAGACTAGATCAACACAAACAGATGTGTTTATTTCTTTAGCACTATTATGTAGATGCCACTTTAAAGAATGACACAATCTATCTCTACCCTACAGGCTTACAATCCAGCAGACAGACATAAGGGCTAAAATGGGAAGACCAGCTTCTTAAACAGCTGCAAGAACAGTTTTGTAGCAATATCATATTTATCAAGAAAACTTCTTGTATTTCCCTACTTAGAATTAAACCAAAATCCTACCTGAAGAAACACACTTCAGCAGAGTAGGAAAAGCCATCTTTTTAATCAGCCAGCTTGTGATATTATTACACTTTACCCAAGGGTTTGACAATTAGGATGTTCAATCAGGGCAAACCGTACGACCCTTGTGGGTCAGTAATACTCCAGGAAGGTATGTGGGGGAAATCATTGAGGAGTCCTCTCCCACTGAAAAAAATCTTGCAAGTTGGTAAGAGACCTGCACAACTAAGTCCCGGTGTGCAAGTGGGGCAAAAAGACTGTTAAAACTCATCTGATCCAACTTAAAAGACTCAATATGAATGTTTTCTGGTGGGAGACTTGTTGCGATGACTTCAAATGGCAAAAGGTAGATATGGAATAATCTCAACAAAATGGATTTTATACTTCAAACAATGGCTTCTGTGGCATCTAGTCCAGGATCTCAGCCATTTCAATTCCTACTCTATTCCGTACTGATTGCCTTCCCCATCACCAAACACACATTATCTGTTTTGTGTTTCTCTGTATTGCAGTGGAGGGAGCTGGTACACATCTGCTAAATTCTAGCTCCAGTTATTTGATTTCTCCAATAGCATTTACGGAGTTGCCTCTGTTCCACAGCTTAAATTAAAATGTCTTCAAATGTGAACCAGGAAGTCATCTAACCGGACAACGGCATGGTGCCCTCTCCCTTTCCAGCCACTTCTTTCTATTAACTTAATGTCACAAACCCAGGACAGGACTCTACACAAAGAAGAAAACAGGCATGGCAGACATCTGTGGGAACCAGACTTTGATTACTCCCATCTGATATTCACCTCAGCCTTATATGAATGAGGAACTATCTGAAAGATGCCTAATCAACATCACTTCTGGTTACTGACTGGTAAGACGAACTGATTTAATTCTTTTGACCAGCTTGAAACCAAGGCCTTACCTTGACCACTTGGTGTGGTCAACCACAGTGTCAAAGATACTAAAAGAAGTTCTGGAAAAGAGGCCTGGGCTTCTGCTCAGGTACAAATTATAAGCCAGGACTGCCACATGTTCAGGCTAATGAATTACTCAATGATAGGTGAAGGGGTCTACCTCCCTTCTCCCTTTTAAGAACTTTTTAAAGAAAGACCCAGTGCTTGCATTTGATTTTTTTTCTTTCTACTGCCTAACCCCTGATACTTTTGTGAAAAGTAAGTCTGAGACCAGGATCTGTCTTAAAGCTTTGGTGGCTGAGGATGGGATAAAACTAGATTTTAAAACAAACAACAAGTAATATTATTTGATGCACAGGAACATGGATGCATAAGCACATGGACATTGTTAAAGAAGAAACAGAAAACTATAAATAAAGATTCCGCAGGATAAACTGTTTCAACTTCTCACACGACAGCATATTCAAACAAGCCAAATTGTAATCAGATACAAATACAAAAAAAAAAAGAAAAAAAAAAGAGGGCTACTGATGTTGCAAGACTGCCTCATTAGAAAAGAAAAAATAAAGGCTCTTTGTTTTGAGCCCTGAGAATACATAAAATAGGGAATGTTAAGAGTTCTTTTTAAAATCATCATAGCATGATTTAAATCACAAGTCCTAACCTTCTCTACCAATGTATTTACTCATATAATTTATTTTACTAAATCTGAAGTGAATGCATATCATACATGTAATTGTGGAGTGCATGTTCACAGACTCTGGACACAACCAGTAAAAATTTCTGCATTTAGATTCCACAGTGCTCTCATCCGCAGCCCATCTGGAGAGAGACAATTACCATTTTCCCTTGCCTTGATCTTGTTTGTTTAACTTGACACAGTGAAGAAAGGGCTGACATTGACCAAAATCCCCAGCATTAATTTATCTCATGTTCTGCATTCATCATTGCCAGAGCACAGGAAGGACCTGGCAGTCATCTGACATACCTGACCATGAAAGGCTCTACAAAAACAAACCTGGCTAGCAAAAGAAAACAAATTAGCTGCTGTTTGCATGAAGAGAGTCAAAGGGACACCTAGAAACATTTCAGATCTTATCTTTAAAAACTTTCAGTTGTACATTTTACAGGATTTTGATTTTAAAATGCATTCTGAAAACCACACACTATTTTTTCTCTTTCTGTTTATAGTTCAAAATGGCATAATGTGACTAAGTTCAGCCACCATGGCAAAACACATCATGATGGTCAAAAACTTGTTGCAGGCTCAAACATCCTGATTCCCTCCTCCAGTTCCTATGCACCAACTTCCTGTGCACCAATTTTCTCCTTCACTTTCTGGATGTCTGGTGATCACAGTTTGCCAATGGTATCTGGAAACGCCTAACTACAGTTACCCCTAATCATATCTTTCCAACCAAACTAAATGTGAAAGCCATTTCGAACAGTGGTTTTCAGTGTGTTTTTAAAGGGAAACCTTTAACTGAAAAAAAGTAAAGGGGAAGTCAATAAATACAACAGAGTTGGGAATCATGCGGCCCTTTGGGATGCTGTCAAACTGCCACCCCCACCAACCCTAGCTACAATAGCCCATGGCAAGGAATACTGGGTGCTATGGCCCAAAACATGCAAAGGGCTGCAACCTTAATATCCTGAGTGGGTGGGAAAGGAGGACACCACGTACGAGTTCACAGCTGCCTTAAGGAACAAAGACAGTGAATATCCAGAAATAATTTGATGGGTGCATAACACTTACTTCTGAGTAAACATGCATGAAATTGCAATATAAAGCAGATACTACATTATGCTGTATAATATATGCTTTGTTTCTAAAATTTGTATCCCTTTTATTTGTAAAAATTCACACCAAGGATTTGAGGGGGTATGGTATAAAGTCAGAGATCAAAGACTTTTCACCTCAAACAAACAAACAAAACACACAAACTCCCCCCAGAAAGCAAAACAAAAAGCAAATAGCAAAACAGAAAAGCTGACAGAATGAGGGAAAGGCAAGCATTCTTGTGCCCATTAGTAGCTGTATCACCCAAGCGTGCGACTATAAATGAAACAGTGGTTAAAATGTGCATGGGGAAATCATGAAATAGCAGTCAGTCTCATGCTGCTGAAGATGGCATACAGCATAGAATAAAGGTCCCAGCAGTCACTGCTCTTGTGCAGGAGAAAGAAAGTATGTCATGACAATCATCTGGAAACTTTCCAAGAAAGAATTTTAGCTCATTCATTTTTTTTTTTTTGTATTCTTCAGTTTATGAGGAGACTACCATAAGGGTGGCACCACCTAATGGTTGCGCCTTCCTAAAAGAGATACAACAGTAGCTTGGAATGAAAAGCTAGAATATAGTGGAGTTCTACATTGACTTGGTTTGGTCTTCTACCAGTGTGAGGGGAGAGAGAGGAATAAAGAGAGACTGGAATGTTTTGTTTGCCAGTGACTGAGCAATTCCCCATACCCACCCCAAACTGATCCATACGCTGTGCCTGCGCACATCATGTAGGGCAGGGATTAAAGATGAGGGTGTGAAATTTTTAACAGCCATGTTTGGGAAGCATATCGATCCCATGAGAATGGCCTTGGAGTAATCCATGTCTCAAACAGCTAGCATATTAATTGAAATTTATAAAAGATCCCTTTGTCTATTGCAGCCCAGAGGTTCAAGTTTGGTATTTTTACCATAGTAAATGTATAAAGTAATTGCTTATTTAAAAGATGCCCATTTTCCAAATAGGAGTCAGACCAATATAAGGGTGTCTATGTTTAGACACTGAAAATCCATCTGTCCATAGGGAGTCTATGTTGGCTCCAGTCTAGCATATTTCTTTCCAGTTTGCATTTATGTGATTTGGAGAGTCCTCTAAAGCAGAGCACAAAATATCTGAATCAGACATTAAGTGTAGGTAACATATCATCATCAAGAAAATATGATATGCTGTGTCAGTGGTCCCTCTGTAGGCTTGCATGGCCTGCAAGATATTTATCCTTTGCTGGAGTCATTATCAACTAAGATGCTGCCCCTCTTGCAAAGTAAAATAACACACTATAAAAACACAAGAATTTAAAAAACTGGGCCAAAGTATAATTGCAATACTTTAGCAATCTGTTTCCCCTGAAGAGCATGATAAGAATGCAAAACAAGCCTAACTGGAATCAGCTGGGTTAAGTCAGAAAGAAGGTTGAAAATGGTTTTCAAAAGGAAAGAAACTGCAGGAGTGAGTGCACAAGACCAAAGGTTTGATGTTATAGTGTCTGACTGTGAAAACAAGAATGCAATATTGTCCCCAATCCAGCAGCAACATTTTGTCCAAGGTTTATAAAAGGAACCCTCAGAGGATTCTGGTCTCAAGAGGAAAATGAGCTCCTATACTGAGCTCTCTACAGGGAGCATAACTTCTTGGACTAATTCTGCCTGTCCCCTGTGAAATCCTGATTGAAATTATATGGTCCTCTTTGTTCATATTCAGATATTTACCAGTTAGTGGCAGACTTTGAAAGATGAAAGTACAGTTTGGGCAGCTTTTCCTATCATAGACAGCTATACCAGGAGTGAGGAACTTGTGGCCCTCCTGATAGTGGTGAATTATCACTCCCGCCATTCTTCCCTATTGGGCAGATTAATAAGATAAGAACCAAAGCCCAGTACTGACCTAAAGTGACTTCACAAAGAAGTTTCAAATTTTCTCACCCTTCTTTTCTTTTTGAGATACTAACATCATCACCATCACCATCACCATCGGACCAGGCCATCACAGCATTACTTCAGAGTGAGGGAACTGGCAGGAGAGGCTACATAAGACATGTACAAAGTTCAGTACGAACTATGTTCACCTTCAGTGTGCCTTTTACTTCTTGAGCACAGTACCATGTTTGGTTGACTTCTCCTTATCAAATCTAATAAGTATTTTCCATCTTGTATTAAACTTTTTATAGAAGAATGGTTTGCCACTTTAAAATCAAATTTGCTCCTAGAAATTAATGCCCATATAATTTTCCATAATCCTTCCATTCCACAGTATTAAGGAAAAAGGAAATCAACACTGTGAGTAATTAAGAGATACATAGCTGATACTCTCTTTTTTCATACAGACATAAGTATACATACACATGTGCACACATACACACAAATAAAAAAATAAATTGAAGCACTCACTTGCAAAAACTCATTGAGTTCAACCTGCCCATTTTTGTTCAAATCAACTTCATTCAAAATCTCATGGAGTGCACTTTCATTAATTTGAAGATTGATGCTCTATGAAGTATATGAAAGAAAAAAACAATACATGCTTGGATTAACACCACACTATTAATATCATGCCAGGCAATTTTGATATGATTTTTTTCTTATAACAGGGGGGAAGTAAAATGTTACCTCTAACACACGCTGCACATCCAATATGGTAATAAAACCTTTGCCTTCCTTATCAAACATGTGGAACCTCTTTTTATATCTGCAAGATTGGATTATTCATGAAAAAGCATACATTGACAAATAGTAAAAGCAACATAAAACAGTGATTTTTAACAGCAGCCTTCCCTATAACTATGAGGCCTTCTCTGTCTTATGTTCTCACAAGCTGAATACTGTCACTGCAACCTTCAAAATGTCTACCCCACAGAAAACACCAAATTTATTTTCACCAACCCAGAATGCCTCCTTATCTCCTAATGTTTCTCTTTTAATCCCATTTCATACCACCCTCACCAATAGCAGGAGTCACCAGAAATCTCAAGGAAAGACACCAGCTTAATAACAGAGCACATAATCCATGGACCTTGGATCTCTAGCTAAAAGAATCTGAGATAGCGGAACTAAGAAAGATCTTTGTTTAAACCAGGATTGGGGAAGCTGTGAACTATAACTCCTACCATCCCAGACGAATGACCATGTTACCTGAGGCCAATGGCAGACCACAGGTTCCTCAATTCAGCCTGTGGCCCATGTAACAGTGACACTCAATGGATCAACCATCTGAGGTTATAAGTAGCTTCCTAAACCAATCCCACCATTCTTAGACCAAGACAGAAGACCCAATCTTCTCATTTTGTTAGGAAATAGAGTAACAATCACTCACAATGTCTATGACCATTTCAAAGAAACTGCTAAGAGGAGAATAACCACTGGTAGCAAAGTTGGAGGGATTACTGTTATAACCCAGCAATCATGGCCGAAAGCCTTGTTCTTAAAATTATCTCCCTGCTGCACAATCCACTGAGTATCAGAGCCCAGAGACTAACAGAGGCTAACTTGCACAGTATCTTTACCTCTCAATATCTGTTGGGGACAGAGTGATTTCACTACGATCTGTCAATTGCTCTGACCGTGCCTTGTAGCCCATTTCGTAGTACAGGAACTTCTTTGCCTCCGCAAGCTCCTCCTGAACAGGGAGAACAGTACACAGTCTCAGCTCTAGGGTAACAGCAAATATTTACATTCTGAATTTCTTCTTTGCTGTAATGTTTTACTGGCTCTTTTCACTTAATTATAATTGCCGGTCCTTAGAGGAATATCAGCAGTTGATGACCAAAAAGTGCTTAAAGGTGAACAAGGTAATTAAGATTAGGCAGCATTTCATGCTTCAGTTAGATCACTGGTTCAGTTGTACAAGTGTTGATTATCAAGCGATAATTACTCCAGGAGACGTGCAATGTAAAGATTTTTAGGGCTGTATCACGCTCTTAATCTAGCCATGCGACTCACAGTGATGGCAGCAAGACCTGCGCTTGCAGACAAAAGGGCTGAGAGATGGCCTTTAAATTTAATTCTGCCATCATATAGCTACAATTAATACCCTAAGTGGCAAGTGGTAAGCTTTAAGACACCTAATTTTTGATGCTTCTGGCATTTGTTGATTACTCTCTTCATGCAGCAGGACAACTATGCAGCCCAACGTCTGGAGTCTTCAAATGCTCTCTTTCCCCACCCCACCCCCCAAAAACCTTCTTTTTACCATTTATGTATACTTCTCTGTGGTGCTCAGCACTGCTGACCAGCCTTAAGCTGTTCCAGCTTCTGCTCATTTGAAAGTAGGGACCTGTACTAAAATCAGGGACCCTTTTCTGACAAAAGGAATTCTTTCTACAGTTTCATTTTTTAGCTTCAAGGGTCTGAGAACAATGACATTGGAACTCCAGTCCATATGCTAGTGGGAACAAATACCTGCAAAAAACCATTCCACATAAAAAAAAAATCAATCTGTTCTTCAGGCATTGGAGAGGTACGTGGGTATTTTTCCAACATGAACATTAAGCATCAGACCACAGACTACTTGTGTAGCTGTTGCAAATGGCCTCCCCCAGCAGCTGGTTCAACTGATATGGAGGGAAAGTTATGTGACCCACCATATGAATTGAGGCTGTTATCCTGCTTAGTTCCTTCACTTCAAGGGAAACCAGAAGGGGCAACACAGATGAGAACCTCCAAACATGTTATGCCAGGGAAGGTGACCAGCAATTGTCCAAGGGTTATTTTGAAGGGCACCCCATGAAGCAAAATTAACAGCCTAAATCCAGCTGCTTCTCCTACTGGAGTCAACCTCTCAAATCAACAGGATTTACATTGACTTAGCATTCAGCAGTTGATTCAATGGGACTACTCTAGTTGGGACTAGCAATTAGATTTAAGCTAACATGTGCTTTGGGCCCCAGCTTGGTAAGAAAATAGTTTTATATATAGGTAGGAACCCTAACCTTTGTCTTCTCCAAGAAGTTCAAAGCAGCTTATATGGCTCTTTCAACACACCTCCTGCCTGACTCTCCCTTCCAGTTCAAGAAGAATCCAATCACTTAGGACATGCTGCCCCACTCCCAGTTACCTCAGCTTAGCTCTCTGGAAAGAATCAGCTCAGCCTCTGGCTATGGACCAAAAATCCTGCCCCCCACTGGCCCTGATTGTACCTTCTTCTTCTGTTCACTCCATTTCAGCTTCTTTCCCATAATCTCAATGATTCTTGGTAAGGCTTCATCAGCTGCTTGCACATTCAGGAAGGCCAAACGTGTGCGGCGGGCAATCATATCCACAGCAGTGCAGGCGTACTCTTGGATCCCATATTCAATCTACAGTATTTGGAGAGACAGTTCAAAAGATCAATTTCATTTTGAGAATCTAACACAGAACACAGAAATCAAGAGAAAAGGAAAAGAGGTAATGTTATCTATATTGATGATGATTCATCATGGTGCTAACCACCCTCACTCTCTTGCACAGAACTTATCATCTGGGCTGCTTTACTTGGCTCTTCACTGCACTACAACCAGAATGAACAAAGTGTGGCTATGGACAGGCCATCACAGACTCCAGTGCAAGTTTCTTATCAGATACTTCCTATGCCAAAAAATATTTCAGTGGTAAATTTTTCCCATACACTGAATCTACCCTTCCGCCAGGGTCCCAGGCCTAAAAGAGGCTCAGGGACACAATAAATAACAACAACAACAACAACAATAATCATAATGGTCAGGATGCACTAAGTGTAACTAATTCCCCAGAATACAGCCAACTGAAACAGAACACAATTACTCTAATTTAGACAAATAAACTTCTACATAAGGTTATTTGAAAATCTTTAGCAACCTCTTTTGATTTTATGTGGGACAGAAGAAACACTGAACGAAGGATCAGGCTAAAAATTGCTACACAGGAATGATGCTTGGCAACCAGTTTAACTATCTACATTGGATATTTAGCTGAATATCTATAGAACAATGCATTATGTTTCAGGTATACTGGATGCTGGTTTGTGTTCAGTGACTGGCTTTGGCCCTAGGAGATCAGAGCTGGACATGTAGATAAACTTACACAAAATTGGCTTCCAGTTAATGATCACTGTTAAATTTTTATTCCCTTTTTGGACAGAAGTCAACAGAAAAATTAACAGTGTATCTGATAAATTACTGACAATAGAAGATGCATATATTTTTTATCAGGCTATATATCTAATTCTTCAAATTTAAAGGATGGACAGAAGGAATTAGAGTTAGGCTAACAGGAAAACATATTGGAAGATATTCTACACGGACCTGGTGGAACATAAACCTCCACCAGACAGAGGTCTGCTTCCTTCCCATCGTCTCACAGGCAGAAACTATCTCTCTACTGCCAGCCCCAGTCTCACAGCAATTTACTGGGTGGAGCAGAGCAGGAGGCAGCTAGGCAGCATCCCCAAGTTCCCTGCAGCTGGACACACAATGACAAGGTCATGCTCCTAGACCTATGGAAGGTCCCTAAGACATCCCAGAGGGAACCTTCCTTGTTTTGCATCTGGTGCAAAAACACAGCCAGATTCTGCCTGTTTGATCACCACCCACACTTCTCCTTGCTCCTAAATGGCAATGAAGGAGGCAGAAGGTGGGTGTGGATACTCCCTTCCACAATGAGCGCTAAAGGGCATAATACGCTAGAGTAGTCTAGTCTTACGCCTGCTATGTCACCAATAGCATTCTGACCACAATTTTATAAAACTGGAAGTCTAAAAACACAGTGAATATCAATACTGGCATTCCAGATCTTCTGATATTGGTGCCTTGGGTAAAACTATTTTACAAGAGACCAAATTTCAAACAATTTGGAATAACGTTTTCAAATTATCTAGAATACGGATACGTTTATATTATTACAGTTAATCACAATATAAATATGAATTATTTACTATTTCCTCCTTTTTCATTTTAAGTTTTTAACCACGGAAAAACAGATTTCCCAAATGACAACTCACCCTCTTCTGTCATTGCTACAGTACTCTCAGATACTAGCTGTTACTTGTTAGTAGAAAGAGTAATCTAAGCTACTGAACCTTTTATTACAAGACAACAGAACATTGAAAAAGAAACACAAAGAAGCAAAAGAGGCAGAAAAGAGAAAACCTTCAGTCATACCTCTGATTCAATGTAAGGAAATTCTGACACAAGACGTTTTCCAACAATAGGCCATCTCTTTCCAGTCACTTGAGCTAACTTGGCCACTTCGAAAGCCTTGTCCCCAAATGTATTTGCAAGATGTTGAGCCACCTATTGAAATTGAGAGCAGGTTAAAGGACTGATGCTTTCTGGAATACAGCTTCATCTAAGACATGAATGATTCTTGAGAGTTCTCCTGTTGCCTGTAACAAATAGGCTGAAGAAGACATCTGATGCAAGATTATGTGGGAGGCAACTGACTACTTGCAGAATGCTGAGGCCAGCACTAATGTTGCTATGCATGTATCAACTGAACAGTGACTAACGACACTTCAGATCCCTGCTCCTGTAATCAGGCTTGAAGAATAGATTTACTTGGAAGTGAGAAGTCACAAAGCTTGGATACTGTCATAGTTGAAAGAGAGTGCACGCATTATGTAAACAAGAATTATAAAGTAATTACAATAATGAAATGACTCTTACTATAAACAATAAAAAACTGAGAGGCAAAAAGGTAATAAGTCTCCCATTCTTTAAAAAAACATAGCCAATAGCAGGATTACAACCATCTCATATTACCTTATAAAAAAAGTCCTCATCCCAAAGTATATGACCTATCATCAATCAAATGAGAGATAAGACAGGTAGGCACTCGAGTGAGAAACTTTTCATCTTTTTCTACCAGCCCCTGCCGGAACAATTCACAAATCACCTTATTCTGTTATTAAGTTTATTTATATCTCAGCCTGTCCCCAAAACTGGAAGACAGGTGGTTTTATTCTAGCCTCTGCCCTAGGATCACCTCCTCCCCCTCCCCATGCTGTCTCTCCTTGACGGTCTTGGGGCTCACCAAGGATGGAAAGAGTAAAGCCATCTTGGTGGTTTGGTCTCCACTTCTGTCATGATCCAAAGGTCCAATATGACAGAATTACCCAGTGCTTTTGCTCAATCTAGGTGGATTTCTCCCTCTGTTGTTCAACACTGTCCAGAAGAAGTCCTTCAATTATTCAGAGAGGAGGGGTTTTTATGGTAGGGATATTTCACAGGCAGAAAGGAAAGCTCCTTTCTGTGAACTTACTAAGGATCTTCTAAGAATTTTCTAAGGATTTACACTATTCTACTTTCTATTTGTTTTAAAACAAATAAACAAACATGGTACCACAAGTCTCACCTCACTTTCCAATCCGTAATCTTGAACAAGTCGGATGTAAAGGGTAGGGCTCCAACCCTCTGCACCTTGAAGGAGAAGTCCTACAGTCCTACAGGGACCGGCATGTAGGCCATGAGCTTTTACAGCAGCATCAATGGTATCTTGTGCCATTGAGCGATAAGTTGTCCACTTTCCACCTGTGAACATTGATATTGTTATGACCTTGATCTATTGTGCATAATCGACTCCAAAGATGTTATCATTTCAGAATGGAATGGGTTCCTGAGTCTGGACAGCAGGGCAGTCAATGACCTGGGCTTTGCTAATCCCATTCTTTCCCTGCAGAGGGAAGTCTGTAGAAAGGGAGTACAGTTGGGAGCACTCAGCCATGTTTGCAGGTATGAAGCACTGGCTGCATATGCCTCAACTCCGCCCTTCCTCTTCTGGGGAAGGCAAGGAAAGAAGAGTCATGGTGGCTTCTTGACTGCAGAGGTTCCCATCAGCATTCCAGATTCCCTTTCCCCTTCTGAAGAGACGCCATGATTTCAGTGAGACACAGACCCCAGCAAGCAAGATTTGACTCCCAGGCTGGCAGTTCCCTTTCAGAATTTTCAGTTTCACAATTAAGAAATTTGGCCATGTATCTGACTGGTTTCCTTCAAGCACGTGCCAGAACGTTTCAAGTCATACAACTAGTAAAGAAATTCCAATGTATGTGTGTGTAAGAAAGAGATCAAAACAGAGAAAGAGAGATCAGAAGTTCTAGTACCTGCTATGGTCACAAGTCCACTGTCACTAATGTGTACCACATGGTTCCGGGAGATTGACTGGGTGTCTTTGGAATTGGGGTCTGTCACTAGGGGACGAATCCCACTCCATGCTGCTAGAACATCTCCTCTCCTAACTGTTGTTGGAAAGACAAAAAGGAAAACCCATTAGAAATGTCTTCTCAAGAAAGGTTTTTAAAACAATATATGCTCTAAGTGCAGAGAAGAAGAAGAAAAAAGAAGCTCACCACAATTCCTTAAATGTCATCTCAGAGAAATAATACTGCCAGGCTCCACAAATGTTAATGACAAAAAGGCAAAAAAAAAAAAAAAAGTACAAATCTAGCACAATTGTATCTTTTGATTTCATAAAGCCTAATGTTTAAGAAGTCTTTGAGAAATCTCACAACAATAATGTAACTGAACTAGAAAGGGTTACTTGTTTCAGATAAATAAAATGCCAACAAAGATGGGACAACATACCTAAAATGAAAATTTGCATTAGGAAAAGTCACAAGCTAGATTTAAATTGATCTCAAAATCTGGGAACCATCCAGATCTTCATACTACAAAAACTCTTAAATACTGAAAACTGTGAAAATCCCAAACACTGATATATTTTAAAACTTAATTCCCTCATACTTTCAGAAGATGCACAGATTTCGTACCATTTACCCCAAACAATCAGTGAACAAGCATTTAGTTTATGCTGACCTGCTGTTTATACTTTAGCAGTCTCATACATAGACATTGGCTATGCAACTCTGCTGCAACCATGAAAATACACAGTAGTATGTAGACACCCAAAGTACACATCCTTTAGATGACAAGACATAAACATGTAACACATGACACCGTTTCTGTCTCACTGTATTCTGGGTTACTAAAATCCTGTGAGCTCCTGTTACAGGAACCCCCCACCTTTTGAAACCCCATTATCTGAGGACACACTCTTTTGACACTTCCAAATTAAGGTCAGTTAAAAGTATTATTGCAGAGTAAAACGCAGCTGCCAAGCTGCTTATAGGGAACACAACCCTCAACCCTTCCCATCAATAATGAACATCTGGGTCCACCACTTACTGCAAACTGCTTCGTTCCACAGTAGTAGAATGAGAACAACTCACTATTCGTGTTAAAAAATGAGGTGGGAATTTGTTTTGTGAGATTTGAGCAACTTTAATTCACAGTCACATCATTCACCAGCCATTTAATTTGAAACAGTCCAATAAATTTAAGACGCAATTTCTTGGAAGGCTGTGCGCACATCAAAAAGTTTCTGGACAAATTCACCAAATCACCCTCCTCAAAGTCCCAGTTCACAGCTTAAGACCAGAATACTTTTATTAGTCCAAACTTGATGTCATGGCAAGCCAAGTAGCCTTAACCTTTTGAGCCCAATCAATCAGTGGGTGTGGATCAGTCCAGATGACCTCAAGTGTTGACAAATGCTTCAACATCTGCCTGTACATGATTTCAAAAGGGGTGTGTCCTGTACTTTGATGGATAGCACTGTTGTGTGCCATTTCAGCAAAAGGGAGGAGGCCCACCCAGTTATCCTGCTGGAAATTGATGTGGTCTCCTGGTTGCTCATTGGAAGATCAGTTATGAAATCAATACTACGCAGAGGTATGGGCAGTGGCTCCAGCAGACCCCTTGGCTTTCCTCCACCTGCTTGCTTATTGCACAAACTGGGTACCTCTTGACATAGCTTTCTACAGCTGTTCTCAGTCCAGGTCATAAAAGTCTCATCACACAAGGTGCAACATCTTGACAAATTCAAAATGCCTAGCTGACTTGACATCATGACATTGTTGCAATATCTGCTTTCTTAATCACTCTGGGACATAATTTTTTCTCCTTTGCACCACAGTCCTATGTTCTTTGGCCCAGCCATCTTCCTTCATTGCACCTTTTAGGATTTCTAGCCTGGAATCATCCTACCTTTGTTTTCCTCTCTAGGCTGGCTGCAGGTGCTAAGTGCCAACTCCAACTGCTGAGAGGTGAATACAGTATCCATCATCTCCCTTTTTTCATTTTCGTGTTGAGGTAACAGCATCCACTAAAAAATTCTTTCACCCTGACACATACTTCAGTCTGAACTTAAACTTGCAGAAAAACTTGATCCACATGACTTGTTTGGGGCTCAATTTGTATGGGGGTTTGTAAGGCTTCTAGGTTGTGATGATCTGTCCAAATCTCAAAAGAGCAACTGGTTCCCTCCATGAAGTGCCTCCAAGTTTCTAACACTCGTTTAATGGTGGCAACTTCTTTTTCTCAGATTGGCCATTTCAACTCAGGCCTGCCAAACTTTCTGAAAAGGTAGGGACAAGGTCTTAAGCACCTCCCTCATCAGATTGTTACAAAGTTGCCTCCATGCAGTATCATTTGTGTCCACCTGCAGTACAAAAGGACATGTGGGTGTCAGGGTATTTTAAAACAGGTTCACTGCTAAACAGTTTTGTTAAGTCCTTGAAAACTTTTGGGCATTCCAGACTCCAGTTAAGTTTAGCATTCAGTTTTGGTTTGCAATGCCTTCCTCCTTCTATGGCCCTTTTTTCTTAGTCTTTAGCAAGTCTGTGAGAAGCAGAGCCACTTGGGCAAAATTGGGAATGAACTGTCTGTAGAAAATGGCAAATCCCCTAAAGCAGTGGTTCTCAACCTGTGGGTCCCCAGATGTTTTTGGACTTCAGCTTCCAGAAGCCCTGAGCATTGACCATAGTGGCTGGGGCTTCTGGGAGCTGAAGTCCAAAAACATCTGGGGACCCACAGGTTGAGAACCACTGCCCTAAAGCTTTGCAATTGTCTGTGGGTAGGTGGGGGGTTCTATCTCAACACATCCTGCACTTTGGTTGAGTCAATTTCTATCCCTTTACTAGAGATGCAGTACCCTATCTTGCCAGCATGAAATTCACATATAGACAACTTGATATAGAAAAGATTGTCCAACAATTTCTGAAGCATTTTTCTCACCAGTGTTTCATGTTCTTCATAATTCTGGCTATAAATCAATACATGATCCAAATACACCAAAACTCCCTTGTACAAATGTTCATTGAAAACCTCATTGATCAACTGCATGAACCACTCATCTTTTGCCCGCATGCACCCTCAGTAGTACGCATCTCTCAAGTTAAGCTTTGTGAAGATCCGGCTGTTTCCATCTGCAACAAAAGCTCAAACTGCATTCAATCTACTAAAATCCGTGATCAGTCACAACAACGCACCTTTCTTTTTTTAGGAAAAACATGGCGGCTGCCATGGATGACCAGGCTGCCCTGATAAACCCACCCTTTAAATGCTTACCAATGAACTCTCTCAATACCTCAATCTCTGCAGGAAACACAGAGTACAACTTTGTTTTTGGCAGCTTAGCCTCCACCTCTAGTTCAATAGCACAGTCAGTATTCTGGTGAACCAGAAGCATATCACACTCTTTTTCGGCCCCCACCTCCTGCAACTCTGCACAGTCCACTGAGATTCCCCCAGTATCCAAATCTGTAGCTCCCCTCATTGGTTCTGTAGTTGGGGCTATTCCCACCTCCTGTGATTCTGGCCTGAGCTGCTCTGGTGGCAGTTCACCCGCATGTGCTCTTGACATGCCAGCTGAAGAAAATATACAGTCCCATCTTTCCATCACACATGAGAGTCATGGAAATGTAACCAGCTCCATTCCAGCTCCATTCCATTAAGACTAACCGACAGTTAGCTGTCAGGACCAGCACAAATAGTATAGTCTCCCAGTGTTCCCCCACTGTCCTATCTCAGTCCTGGCACAGCTGATAAAACAAACAAACAAACAAACAAACAAACTGAATAACTCCCAGTTTGTTACTTACTTCCAGGCAGTAAGCACAGAGTCATAAATAAAGTCCAACATAAACAAAGTCTCACAGGGTTTCATGGCAAAGGAGTGCCCAAGGTTAATCCAAGCATCCAGCAAGGTATAAAATTAGATAAGCTCTGACAATTCCTGGAGGGAAAGGATGCCAGCTAAATAGACCCAAACCCTAGCACAGCTGATTATTGATTATTGCTGGTTTTAAATTCTGAGAGAGTGACATTGAGTCTCTCTTTGCTGCCTGTGCCATACGAAGCTGGGTCTAGGTAAGCGTTCTTCTGTTGGAGCTGGCACTGCTCTCTGTTCTTTTCTGGCACTGTAACCTCTCTCTGTACAGCAAATCTTGGCATGCCCCCTGTTTCAGTCTCTGGCATGCCTTCTGCTTCAGACTCTGAGTCAGAGTCCATGCGCTGGAAGCAGGGCATGACACCCACTCCCAGACGAACCAGAGAGGTCTGGTGTTTCACCAAACCTCCTCTCATCTCACTCCTATCCATCTGGACAAAATCAACAGGAGTGTCCAATTTGCTGGGTTGCAAACCCATCCCAAAGGGAACTGTGGCATTCATCAACCATCTGGTGCAACCCAAGTCCAAAATGCCTGCTAAATCCATGCTGTTCCCATTCCCCAGGTGTCTTAACTAGATTGCCACAAAAAACAGAGTAGTGCTCCCCTTCACCACAGTCTCAATGCACCTTCTTGGTACTGTCTGCCCTTCAGCACTCAGAACAGACTGTCCTTGTTTCCTGCTGGCTCCTCTATCCTCGTTCCCTGCTGGCTAGCTGCCACTTCACTGGCATCCTCCTCATCTGCTGTGTTCTTGCGCTGCTCCTCCATGGTCAATACCGGGATTGATGGTTTCCCAGGAGCCTTGTTTTTGCCCTCTGTCATCTTTGGCCCAGTTCTGCTGGTCTCCTTTCACCCCTCCAGGCAAGTGGCCACTTGATGCTCATCTTGCTCAAATCCTAAGTGCAGCCCAGGTGCATCCAGTGATCCAGCTCCGTAGCTAACAACTCTCTGCCATCCTGACTGTGGCCAGAGACAACCAAACAAGCTCCTTGTCTCAATGAAATCAGCCATGAGTGGGCCTTCTCCTGCTGGAATGGATTTTCAATCCAGTCCCTTAGGTCGTTCATGAACAGTCAAAAGTCAGTCAACTCTGGGGCTCCTGAATCATAGAGGTCACAAGCCTCTCCCTCCCGTTGTGCCAACGCACACTGGACCTTCACCTCTTCCACGGGAAAATAGGCTCACAGTCAGCCATGAATCCTGTTACCTGGTGGTTGGCCTGGCTGTTGAAAGTAGCTTTCAACTGTTGCTCTCGATACTGATGGACTGGAGCAAGGGCCTGGCCAAGTGCTGCTGCTGATTCTGCCAGCCCCCCAGGGCCCACTGCCACCTGAACTACAGGTACTGCACGGGCTGCCTGTGTGTCTCCATCCAAGAGGGCTCACGGCCATACCAGCCATGGCAGCTCCATGCCTGATTTTTTTTCAGGGCTGTCAACAAATGCTGGATCAGCTTCCATGCCTCCTCCAACTCATCCCACAGGTGATGGTTCTCCCAATCCTTGTCTTCCACCTCCAGTGTGCAACGAAACACAATGCCAATCTGAATATCCCAGTCATTCTGTCTCCTGGCTCACTGCTGCCCTGACACCCTGAGACAGAACGGTGACTGGTCACATCTCTTAGAGTTACTGGGGCCCTAATCTTTGCCATTGGACTGCACGTTTACAGTGTGATATAGGCTTCTCAGTGCATGGATCTTGAGAAAGGAGTCTGGGGAATCTGTGATGTACAGGATAGCTCTGAGTCCAAGGAACTGAGCTTAGAAATTTCAAAAGCTTTATTTGGGAATATTGAAGGAAAAAACCCAGTGCATCTTGATGTTGCCAAGACTAAAAGAATATCGGATTTGCAGTGCTATATAAACCACCAGATTTCAAAATAGCATGAATTAATATCCCATTTGATGGTTTACCCAAGCAACACATTTCTCAGGCTTTTTGTTCTCCTCCCATTTTCCCACTCAGCTTCCCAACAGTCTGACCTTGCAGCCATGCCTGTTTACTGTCTTATCACAAGTTGTTACAACAACATTTCTGTATTCCCTGATTTCCCACCCATTAACAGATCCCATCATCCCCCATCTACATAACAGAGCACACAAGCACTAAAAAAAAATCGATTACCTAAAAACAAGCCACGGACAGTTCAGCAAGCCTGACAGAAACTTGCCACCATTAACTTCTTACTTATCTAGTAAGGATCTTTGCAAAGGGAGCTGAAGTCTCTATGTAATCTAACTACTCATTTTTAAATTCAAATTACATCACACACATGAACAGGTAATTTACAAGCTTTATTCCTAGCAAGATCAATTCTCCATTTTTCACAATACTACATATCTTTCTACAGCAGCAAAATGAAAAACTCATGGC
Organism: Iguana delicatissima; assembly: GCA_948472985.1. NCBI lineage: Eukaryota > Metazoa > Chordata > Lepidosauria > Squamata > Iguanidae > Iguana > Iguana delicatissima. The sequence goes on from CAOKZL010001777.1 coordinate 405,683, forward strand.
ACCCAAAGAAAAACTCAGAAGAATCATTTCTCACATGCATGTGATACAATCTGGACTTGGCCTCTTGCACATGGATTTGCTCAAGATTTTATCTGCCAGTGCCAGACCTTAGGAAAGAATATCATAGTAATTTGCTGCAGGGTGTTTGCAGAAGACAGAAATGTCAATGATTTCAACAGGGAAGGGAAAGCCAATGCAATCTGAAATTTCTGTATTTTCACCCTTTATGCTCTCTGAATTATGTGTGTGTTTGTATGTGTTCTACATTACACTTTTGACCACCTCAAGGTTTCCCTTGGACCACCATAAGCAACCAACACCAAAGCACATTACTTGTCATCAAGACAGAATAGAGCCAGAAAGTTTTGCCTGATTTCTCTTGAAAACAGTGTGTAACTTTTCCTTTTATTTATTATTTAAGCTTATGATCCAGCCATTTACTATGTGTGTGCATATGCCTTCAGGATGCTTATCAACTTAGGGCAACCCCAGGAATCTCATAGGCTTTTCTTAGGCAAGGAATACACAGAGGTGGTTTTCCCACTTCTTCTTCTGAAATATAGCTTACAGCACCTGGTACTTGTTAGCAATCTCCCATCCAAGTGCTGACCAGAGATGACCCTGCTTAACTACCAAGATCAAGTGCTGTCTTTAGGATATCTAGGCCCCCTAGCCATTTACTAGCTACTACTAACATATTCTTCCTCACGTTGGCAAAAGAGGCCTCCTTGCCTACCCCAAAAAAGGAAAAAGAGGAAAACATCAGAGACAATCAAAAGAGGAAACAGGATATAAATTAAAATAAGTTTTCCTCATTCCTTTCTTGGCTCAACACTGCTACAGCTATAGAGACAGTCATCTAGGACAACAATACAGGTAAGTCAGTGAGACACAGCAGCCTCAGACCACAAATCAAAGAGTGGGGCAATGTGCCTTTCTCTTTAGCAAGATCATATTATCAGAATTTTTTAAAAATAAATGAATGGATTGATTTTCACCCAAGTCTCCATTCAAATCTTTACGATTTTTAAAAAGCTGATCAAAAGCCTTAGCTTCCTTATTTTTCCACTCCTTTCTTGCCAGCAGATACCTTACTACTGACCTCTTCTAAATGAAAGCACATCTAAGAAAATCTGTTAACTAATTTCATAGTTTTACTTCACAGCGGATGAGAGTCATTGCACACAAGGCCTACTATGTGTGTTCTGGAAGCAGGGGAGATGTTTTTGGTGGGAGTGCTTTTTTGTTTTGTTTTAAAGATACTCCCTTCACAGAAGCGTTAACAGAAAAATCAATAAAGTCTTATAAAAAATATCCCGAAAGAACGGAGAAGAGATCTGAGAAATCAATGTTGTTCTGCCAGCATGTTTAACCCACCAAAATGAAGTGCTAATCACAGAAATAAGATACCATATTACATTTATAAATTAATGAAACTAGAAAAAGCAGCATGTGTGACACTATAATTAAACAGCTGGAACACATCCAAGCCTGTGTAAGTTGATAACCCTGCCACTGTCTTTGGCAGCAAAAAGGCAGGTCTGCAGTGAGTTGATACGGCCAACACAATTGTTAATTCTCTAACAGACAATCTATAAACACGACTAATTACACATGTGGAAAACAGCATGCAGCTCAAGTTGGTTACTTTCAGCAGCATTAAATGCTCACAAAAACTACTTTTGCAGAACTGCCTTGCCCGCCCTCCCCCGTCAACACCCCCCAGAAACCAAAAAAGACCTGTCTTAATCAATCCTCCAAGCTGTAGCTCTGTGGAAGCAACCACCTTGCCTGACAAACCACAGCTGCTTTTTTTTTTTAATTTCTGTGTGAGGAACCTAATGATAGGGGTTTTTTTTCCTCCTTCTGTAGGCCATTTTTCTTTAACGGCTACAATATTAACAGAGCTATCAATTACTCACTTCAAGGAAGAACAAACAAGAGATCCAGAATTTTCACTCTGTGAAGAGGAGGTTTCCGAATATGAATATTCAGCCTCTGATAACATCTATAAAGGGAACTCAGAGTTCATGCTTCTTTACCGAATCACCTTAAAAGGAGTGGATGGTTCAGGGGCTTCATAATGAAATCTGATGCTTGTTATGTCTCTCAATTCACAAACCTGTTTCTGGTTGGAAAATTATCAGAAAATTCTGGAACAGCCTATGTTAAACAAACAACACACAGACAGACAAGTTTTCCAAAGGTAACATCTAGGGGGAGGTAGAGGAAGCAACTTGACTTTACTCAGCTCATACAACAGGAAGATGTTGCTGGGGTGGGGAGGCAAGTTCAACCCACCTCCTCCCCTGCAATAAAGCTGTGCAAAGTTATAAACTGCTCACATTTCAAATAGAGGGCCATTTCCACACTACACTGTTGTAGTGCTATTATTCCACTTTGAATATCCTGTGTAATTCTGGGTTTGCAATTTTCTGAGGCCAAAGAGCTCTCTGGCTGAGAATTCTAAATGCCCCTCCTTAAACTACAAACCCCAGAATTCCACAGGATGTTGAAAGTGGAATAATAGTATTATAACAGCGTAGTGTGGAAACGGTCAAGAACGCCTATTTTTTTAATGGCACATACTTCTCTTAACGTATGCCACTTCCTATTGATTCTGGTATAATCTTATGGATTTAGCACCCTTTTTGAAGCTGTAAATAGGATGATTAGAATGTTATACTCAATGATGGAATTCAAACATCATATTGGTGATTACTCATGAACAGTAGTTTGGCAGGGTGTGCCAGTGGCTGGGGATTCCCTTCCGAGTCCAGGGTTGGAAATACCAGCTGGGAGTTCTTCCCTTCTGTTCCTTACACAGGGAAGGGGAGCAAAACTGGGTGTTCTTAGCTGCCACTTATAGAAGGCAGCTGGACCCTGAAGCATGGGAAAAAAGCAATTCACTATTCCTTCCTCTTTGTTAAAGCATCAAGTGGAGGAGCTGGACTTACCACATCAGCTGGGAACCAATGACATTAGGTCATATATCATCATTTGCTGTCCTATAGAGCGCTCATAGGCAGGTAATCCAATAACCCTTCCCTCATAATTCTCCAAAAATTCTCCATCCCACTATTGGGATAACTTCCTGTTTTCTCCATTCCATAAATGGTTGAATTCAGTACTTGCTGAAATATTACCCACCCTTACTTTGTATAGCCTTGATGTATGGATTTTTTTTTCCCTCACAAGAATCTCCAAGCTAAATTTTCTTAATGGAAAGAAGATGTTTACAAACACAGTTCTGGTATCAGCCACCATTACTGCTAAAAATTACCTTCAACATCACAACTAAGATAGTTGCGCACTTCTGTCAAAATGAAGTTTATGTCTTCTTCTGTCGGAATGGGATGTGGCGTGACTTCAGTTGCAGTGTCTGTAGTGCCAGCAATAGTCATCTTTTGCCACGGCAAGAAGAAAATCACTCGCCCATCACTAGTGGATGGATCCAGGAGTCCCATGTTATCAGGGCTGCAACAAAGGCACAATGTCTGATCAGCCAGAAGCTTTGGGAAGCTCATCCAAAGTGCAGCAAAGCAACAGTTTCCTGTTTTTTTCCTCCTATTTACTCTGAGAGAGAAGACTCACCTTTCATTCATATTCCATCATTCTCCAAAACAGGAACTCAATATGGTTCATACCAAGATTAATTAAAAAGGTGAGGATAAAACCACAAAAATTATATGATTAATATACAATTAATTGAATTATAACGTTAAAATACAATGGATTTTAAAGCACAATAATAAGAAAGTGCAGAGTCCAACCATTAAAAACACATCCCTCAGCAACAAGTCAATTGCCAAAACCCTGCCCAAATAAAAAGAAAGTTGACACTCAGAAGGAGGACAGCAGGGAGGAAAGCAGCTTCTCCTTCTTTGTAAAGGAGGTCCACACTCTGGGGAAAAGCCCCTGAGAAATACTATTCAAACAATTGCCACTGTGTGAGGAAGAAGCCTGCATTTGTCATCTTCTTTTCCATCTCTTTTCCATGGATGCATGACTTCCAGAAGCCCTTATATTGACTCCTTGATCACACAGGGTTCAACATTTAGGACATAATTTGTAGCCTTTGGCTGAACATATTCTCTTGAGTAATCTGATCTGTACATGAGTTCTTTCAGTCCATTTGTGCAGCTATTGTGCTGTGCTGTGTTGATCTGTGGTGGTGTTATACTATAAATGGATACTACTGCTTGGAGACTTACATATATACCTCATGTGAATAGAGTCTTTTGGGGAGGGGGCGATGTAGCTTGCCTCCTGATCTTCAGCCCTCCCAGTCACATAGACAGAAGTAACATGATAGGCTGGACTCAACAGGTTAACACGTACACCCCGCCACATATAATCATGCAGGTGGGGGTTGGACATGGGTGGGATGGGATAGTCACACCCTTCTGCCAATGTAAAGAAGCTCTGCCAGTAAGGGAGAAGCTGCATCTGCCTCAGCAGCCCATTTTCATCTGCAACAAGCTCTGTGGGCAAAAGAGTACTGCTAATGGTGTTCCAGCTGTCAATAGCAAATATAAGTCCTGAAAACAGATGTTCCAGAGGTGGAGTGGAGCTGTTCTTGGGTCTGCTCAAGCCAAAGCCACTGTATATGATGCAAGAAGGAGCTCCTAGTATCCCATTCAGCTGTGCCAGTCTGAAGCTGGTACACTTAATTTCCCTCCCATTGCTTCTTAGCAGTGAGTTTATAGGTTAAAATAAAAAGATCAGCCAAGCTGAAAAACCCTGCAAAACTGCATTCCATATCTTCTTCTCTTTGTGGGGCTTAGGATGAGTTGGTAGCTGCCTTGGTCCCCATCAGGGAAAAAGGCAATAAATACAATAAATGAATGAATGAATGAATGAATGAATGCACAACTTCACTCAACCCCAACCCTATTTAGAAATATGCAAATACTTGTTTTATTATTTCAGTTTATAGTAGGTAATTCAAGCTTTAACCTGCCCAAGGAAAAATGCTGTAGAGAACTAGCTTGAATAAGCCTAATAACAATGATAACAATAATAACAAGAACTTAAGATTTACATATTCACATTCGAATGGAAACTCATTCAACTTCACATATTTGCTTCCCTGCACACATATTATCTTTGTGAAGAAGAAAAAAATACCATGTGAGAAGCGCACCACACAGAAAATGACAATCACATACACTTGAAATCTAAGTTCTACACTAAGAAGTCATTGAAATGATATTTATATACAGCTTAAGGATACATTTGGAGAAGTACAGCTTAAAAAGTGGGTGTCAACATGGACTTGTGCAAGGTAAACCATGGCAGGCAAGTAATTACTTTTTGAAATGAAATCACTATTGATTTAGAGAGAGGCAAGAAAACTCAGGAATTTAATATACAGACTTAAACTATTCAAAAAACTTTTGACAAGTTTTCAAATAAGCTCTCTAAATTGGCTTAAAACAAGCAGAACTATAGAGGGGCTCAGTATATACTTTGCAGAGATTGCTGGGAGATAATTTGCATTATGTTTTAATGTCACCAAAACACTAGAGGAATGAAAATGGAAAGAACAGCAAGCTTTGACATCTCGTTGTCTTCCCCATTTCCACCAGAACCATTTCATTTTCTTTCAAGGGTGCCAAACAGAAATACCCTAATACCATGTGGGTAATGTTCTAGGACATAACAAAAAGATGCACTAAGATCTTCTGACCAGAGATTTCTCTGGGTCTCATCCCCTTCAAAAGCTTGTCTTGTGCGGACACCAGAGAGTGCTTTCTCAGCGGCTCCCTTAGTCCATGAAACTGCCTTGCAAGGGAGGCTCAGCTGGCCCCTCCTCTGATCTCCCCCCCCGCAGGGATTTTATTTAAACAAGCATTTAGCTTTTAACTGATCGGAGCAGAAGGATTTTTAATGGAGTGTTCTGTATTTTTTTAATTAAGCTTTGAATGTAATTAACTGCTTTAAATTAATGTTTTAACTGGACTATTTAATTTTTTATTTCCATATTATATAATGTTTTAGTTATGCTTTGTTTTAGCTTATATTATAAGCCATCTTGGTTCCTGTACTGGATGAAAAGCAGGATATAAATTAAATAATAAACAAATACTTTGCATTTTATACAGTACTTTAAGCAATTGTAAGAGCTTTGCATATATCACCACAGAGAAACCCAGTAGGGTTGGACAGTTTTATTATCTCCCTCTTGCAAATGGAGACTGAGGCAAAAAGTGGCTTACATAGCAAAGGGAAGACATAAACCAGGCTAATGCTTCATGGCCATTACACTATATTAGGTCTAGTACAAGGTACCACTTTTGATTCATTCTCTGCCCCTAGAAGGCCAGAGTGGCTTCCAATTTATATCTCCTATCCTACCATTTCAGTCCTAGACCTGAAAAAGTTTCTAGCCCACCTCTTTGCCTTTCATCTGCCTATGCCACATTCAATATTTCTCATTTGTCACAGCCACCGATAGCTTTGATCCCTTTAGGAAGATCTACCTTCTGACCACTGTGCCCATAGTTAAAGATGCTTTAAATGGGTTGTTTTTCGAAAACTTTCTTGAACAGCTATTTAGAACATAACCAAATTAAATCAGTTCTAGACTGCAATCAAAAAGCTGTATGCTCTCTTGATCTTCTTAGCTGACCGTTCCCCAGTCCTCCAAAGTACCCATCCTTACTTCCTTCTTGCAAGTACTTTTTCTCTAGCCTCCTTACCAATAAGTCCTCTGTTGTTTAGCTTTCTTATATCCTAGGACCCTCTCCCAGTATCCAAATGCCCTCAAGATGTATGAGCAAGGTACCACACAGCCAAGAGAAGGAGCCGTGGAGGATGACCACCGTGTGACATAGAAGATCATGATCATAGAAGATCAAGATGTGAGGTCTCACAATCATTTTGCAACCACCTGAGCAATCAGTCATTCTGAACTATCACTCCCTCAGTCAAAGCACTTCCAAGAGGTCATCTTAAACAAGCACTACAGCTGCCTTTTTTTTTTTTCCATTTCTTCTTAGGTTCCAACCAATCTGTTCCAACTTACTTTGTTTGTATGTATGAAGAAAGGACATTTTAAAATCTTCTGGCTATTTCTAAGCCCTCTTCTTTAACCCGGAAATGGTTATAACATCCATTGAAATGTTAAATAGAGTCCCAAGCAGAAATATAGGCATCTCTCTTTAGAAGTGTCAAAGAACATAGTTTCTTTATGTTCTCCCTCCTGCCCTGTCCTATTCTGTAGTTCATTTATAAAACTCCCTCTTCTGGGGCCATGGCTTCCAGAAAAGTGGGGCTCCAGAGCTCAGTTGTACAAGAAGTCCACCACATAGTCCCCACAAGTTGCAGTCAAAAGACCTATTTTTTCTAAGTAAATTAGGTGGTGAGGGAAGGCTTAGATGCACTCAGATTTTTAAGTATTTGTTCTGCCTTGATGTTCCAATGGTAGCTTTCCATACACTGCAAAGAGCCTCTGCCTGGAAGTAAAAAGTACTTCTACAACTATATAGAAATATTTTATATTTAGCCATATTACTTGATTTTAAAAACAGATCCACAAGATGCCTTGGGCCAGGGCAAGGAGAAACCATAAGAATATGAGACTGCGCAGGACAGAAAGGCCACCAAATATGATATTCTAAAAAGATATCTGTGTAGCATATGTGCATCACCAGATGGATGCTGCTAGAATTTAATATAATTCAGAGTGACAATAACCCTTTTCCAGGTATGTTCTGATTTTAGAGTGCATTTCCAACTAATGTCTAATCAGGGAACTAAGATGCACTGGGCCTTCTCATTTCCCAGGGCATCTGGTGTCAGCATAGGTTCTCTGGATCAGGTGTCTGTTTTTACATCTTCCAAGAAGCAAAACCACAATCAATGCTATGGCCAGCAGCCTGAGAAGCAACATCAATTGGATTAAGGATTGAAATTTATAAGGGATTACAGTCACACTAACATCATTCTAGGTGTGAGAAAGTCATGCAGTAGCTACTTAAGTGAGGACATGTATTGGAAGAACAGAATTAATGAGAGTAGAGGGAACACAGGGACTATTAATGAAGAATATAAAAATGTAAGAACCCACCGGGAAACGCTTGCAGTGTATTAACATTAAATTAATTAAATCTTATCCACATTTACACATAAAAAACCTTTAAACTATTTACCATTTTCCCAGGATGATGTCAAAGTACTTTTCCAAAGAGACAAGTGTATGTAATGAAATGATACACATTTTCTGCTAAACAGGATTCAATTGGCACTGGAGGCAAAAACTTGTTGCTAAATTAATACATACATTTGAAATTTCAGTGAAGTGCATATATTTATGACAGAGACAAATTCTTTGGCTTATCCCTCTTTAAGATGAAATCAAGGTAGTCTTCACTCAGCAGTACTGTGAGTGATATATGAAGAGAGCAATTGCTTTTGAAAGAAGGTAATCTGAATATTGAAAGATGCTGAGGAATAGGGCAAAGATGGAAGCTGACACTGAGTTTATTACACAATAAATAACCAGATGCGCCCAACCTCACCACACACATACAGTCCTGAGTTCCATATAAGACTGAAAATGTTGCAGCCCCCTATAAGCAACATTAATTGCTCCCAAGCTTTTACATGGGAAAGTATTAGAAGGTCAAAATATTGGCATTTCAGCTTCTACTGTGCACTCTTTTTTTCACAGAAGGGCTTTTGAGTAGACTCCTTTTGTTCATTACTGTAGGTGGATGATGCAGTCAGTAGCCCTAGCAACCATGCTAGTCGCTGTGGGGTAATCACCCCAGCTGTTCACTTTTAAACATGCATAAATGCACAGTATAATAAAGATATCCTTGCCCTTGAGTTGTGTTGCTAAAGATTCCACTACAAGGGAATCCAGAAGTGACACCATAACAGCGAGAGCTGGGAAAGCCAAACCTGCTCAGCACAAGAAAATAAACAGTCTACTATAGCGATGAAGCTGATACTTCCAAGTAGCTGTGCTTTTGTTAGAGTAGACAGGCTGACTGGCAAAGAAGAAAACTCACTGGGTTCACAACACTTAAATTGGGAGTAGGAGACTCTATTTGACCACTGGCTACATTCTCAATGTATTTTAGCATTCTGTTACTTGGGCCATGCATTATTAGCAGGGAGTTATTTTGCAATGCTCAGTTAAAGAAATCCATTTTCAACAAACAGCATTACAAGAGCCTGAAACTCAAGAATAAAATGTGGAAGAAAAAGAGCTACTGGCAATGTTCTTTCTGCAGGGTTTCTTGTAAGTTCACATAAGTGCTATAAACGGGAAGGTTCTACAGCAGTGCTCATACTTAGAATCATAGAATCATAGAAATGTAGAGTTGGAAGAGACCACACGGGCCATCCAGTCCAACCCCCTGCCATGCAGGAACACCCTCAAAACACTCCTGACAGATGGCCATCCAGCCTCTGCTTAAAAACCTCCAAGGAAGGAGACTCCACTACACTCCGAGGCAGCATGTTCCACTGCCGGACAGCCCTGACTGTCCGGCAGTGGTTCAGGTGGAATCTCCTTTCCTACAGCTTGAATCCATTGCTCCTTGTCCTAATCTCTGGAGCAGTGGAAAACAAGCCTGCTTCCTCCTCTACATGGCATCCCTTCAAATATTTAAACATGGCTATCATGTCCCCTCTTAACCTTCTCTTCTGAAGACTAACACCCAGCTCTCTAAGTCTATCCTCATAAGGCATGGTTTCCAGGCCCCTCACCATTTTGGTCGCCCTCCTCTGGACTTGCTCCAGCTTGACTATGTTCTTCTTGAATTGGGTTGCCCAGAACTGGACACAGTATTCAAGATGATGTCTAACCAAAGCAGACTAGAGTAGTACCAGTACCTTCCTCGATCTAGACACCATACTCCTATTGATGCAGCCAAGAATTGCATTGGCCTTCTTGGCTGCCACATCACACTGCTGACTCATGTTCAGCTTGTGGTCTATGAAGACTCCTAGATCCCTTTCACACGTACTGCTATCCAGCCACATGTCCCCCAATCCTATATTTCTGTATTCCATTTTTTCTACCTAAGTGTAGAACCTTACACTTCTCTCTGTTGAATCTCATTTTGTTTGCCTTGGCCCAGCTCTCCAATCTATCCAGGTCATTTTGAATTGTGCTTGCACAAATGATTATACAAAAACCTATGCAAGAATTTACACAAAACTTTATTCTAATGATAGCTGTTGCCAAAGTCACACAAATGGAGAGCTCCAATATTCAAGTGAGGCAGGTGAGGGACCACCAGAAAGCACTTGCGTTCCATTTTAGTTTAAAACATTCAGGCCTTCGCCTTGGTATGAAAACAATTCACTTGCATGTGTATTTTGACACAGGAACAATGTAACCAAACAATCCTCTGTGAGCACTCAAAGGAAATGTAGTATGTGGATAACTGTACTCTGCGCTCCCTCTGGAGCAGCAGTGGTGGCTTCTCTCTCTCTCTCTTGCTTTTTTTTGGGGGGGGGTGGATTAAGTACCCATCTTAAGATTGTTATAAATGATCCAAGTTTTGAATATCTTTACCTGTAATAGCCAGGCATCACAATATGAACGCCTGCACTTGGCTGACAGATGTTCGGTACTTCCTGATCATCCATTTTTCGCACCGAGTCTGTGAAAGGTCCTGTAGCATTGATAACACATTTGGCTTTGACATCAAATTCCTGCCCTGTGAAAGAAAACAGCATCAATCACATAGTCCATTTGTTTCCCTGTTCACTGACTCTCTGGATTATTAATTTATCTATGAAGTTAACCTATTGTGAAGTGCACACGTACACACACACGCACACACACACACACTTAGAGCATGTTACAGTAACTAAGCTGGATTATTAAAATCAGGAATATGTTTCTTTCAAAGAGAAAGTGCATGCAACACATCCCCCCCCTTTTTTTTTCTTGTAAACATGAAATATACAAGGGAAAAACTGGAGCAGCAGTAGCTTCCATACACATATACCAATTTTGCTTTATTTATTGCGTTCTCTATTTAATGACATTCTTAAACCCTGAAATTTGTTAAATGGTACTATTACTGAAGGCACACCACACGGTATTTTACAACGTCAGCTTTGCCTGACAGAAGGGCTTGGATGTAAAGCATGGTTTAGCTTGCCAAAGCACTAGGATTTGAATGAAACCCTGACAGAAGTTAAAGATGATTGGCATTAATGACATGCCACTGCACTTTGGAAATATGCCTCCTTTGTCAGTTAAGTGATATTTACAAACTCCAGCCTCCCATTGCACTCTCCCCCAACCCTACCCTTCTACCTTTACTGGGGGCGGGGGGGAAGGAATCATTCCCTGTTTCTTTAAGCAGAAGAGCAGAACGCATTCATAGACAGCTGTGCTGTACTGCAGTTCAGTAGCAGCATGCTCAAAGCACTAGCATGCAAGGGAGGGAAAGAGCTGGCAGTGGAATTCCTTGATCCACCAAACCACAGAATGTGAAGTGTAAGAAACGGCCTCTAAAATATGAGAAAAAATTGAGAACACAATCAGCTGTCTTGTGTGTGCGTGTGTGTGTGTGTATGCATGCATGAGCCAGTACAGGTTATGTGTTAGGGCTTTATAAATGCCAAAGAGAGCAAAACCTGCCTACCTGTTAGAACATCCCTGCACCTTGCTCCATAGACACTGCTCCTCCCACTATTTGGATCCGTCTTCTTCAGCAAGTGCATCACTTCAGTGTAATTGGCTATGGCAGCACCATACCTGGCAGCAGTGAGGGCAATGGCAAGGTTCATTCGTGCATCGTTGTGTTGTCCTGCAGCAGGGGGCAGAATCAAAGGAAGGACATGAGTCACCTCAAGCCACTGACTTGTGGTATAGAAGTGTGTCAGAACCGATCTGTCACATCTGCCCCTGTCACACTGAATAGACATGATGGCTGGTCAGGTCTAACAAGAATTATTCAGAGAAATACTCGTAACATCTCTCAGTAGGGCAAAATGTTCACCTCCTTTTTTTTTTAAAAGACAACATAACAATGCAAAAGCACAAACATTTGAAAGTGGCCAAGATTACTGTCGGAGCAATGTGTTCATGTGCTGTAATTGAATTATTGATATTTTACATTCATTCATGTGAAAAGAAGATGCCACGTTCTGTTTTGGAGAAGGTGGAGTGAAGGCTTCTCACATCCCCCCAATCAGCAGTAACACAGCATCATCGAAGAATTTATTTTTTGACGGCCCCACTGGTGTTAATTAACAATCTCTATTAGCACACACACTGCATGACATTAAAAAAAAAGGCAATGATCTTTCAGAGATTCCACTGCTAAGCCTCTGCTGCCTATAAAACAGACATTCATTTTATGCACATTTTAAGTTCGCAACAGCATTTATAGTTCTAAAAAAACCCAAAACAAAACACACAAAACCTCCAAGAAGGTTTAGTTAATAGATCACTCTTAACATATATATCATTAAAGATGTATTACTGAATCTCCCTAGTTGGAGAGGGAAAAAATCAACATGGAAGAGAGAGCATTGATGGGGGCAGAGAAAGGGGGAGGAAGGCAGGGAGGGAGAGAGGGAGGAGCAGAGATGATTAATTACTTTAAAATAGTGGCATCACCTGAGACTTTCTATTTATTATTGCCACTGAAGTTTAAACCCTGGATATTGGCTGGTAGCAATTATTTTGCGTAGCAAGGGCCAAGCTCTGTGTGCCCAGAATAATTAATTACAAGGGCTAGCCTTTGGTAGGCAAGGTTCAGGATGCCAACATGTTGGGATTGGTTGTATCAAGATAATACTGATAAAAGGGAAGGGGAAGAATGAATGGTAATGGATACTGTTGTTGATTTATGTAGCCGGCATACAAAGTGTTCAGTATAAATGATTTATGTAAAGTTCGGCCCCTTCTGATTCTACTTGAGCAACATCCAGCCACTAGGTAAGTAATCCCTTTCAAAACCAAAAGGGCAAATAACGTAGAAAGAAGGATCTATGGCTCCCACAGCTCTTACACCCCACCTCCAAAACTTCTTACTCTAAGAGGGAGGAGGGTGCAGAATGAAGCTTAAGTAAGCTAAATAGGTGGTGGTGGAGGAATACTCCAAGGTATCTGGAGATCAAAGAACAAAGAACAATAGCTTTTGTGAAAAGCCAGAAGGTTTTGAGGTATTGTAATCTCCTCCTTTATATTTAAATGGCTCCAGTCACTTCAGCTGCCTGCAGACTGAAAAATGAGTGAGATCAGGTCAAATACTATAATAAATAAATGAAACGAGAGCCTTCCTGGCACTAAATGAAAAAAGAGAGAGCAGGCATTAGTAAGCTCTAAAATAAATTATTAGAAGAAATGGTTACAAAAAAGGAAAGAAAATCTATCAAGAAGTGGCTTTGTAATAAAAAGGTTTGTGTTTGTGATGTAAAAAAAATCTGGCTAAAATTCTCTATTTGATCTGTCATCTAAACAGAAATTTGTACAAAAATATTTTCTTGAGTTATTTAAAAGCCAAATTCATTGTTTCTTCCAGCACGCACGCATGCATGCGCGCACACACACACACACACACACGGCACATCATGTACAAGTCTTCAACACATGCAAGAATTTCCAGGATCAGTGGAAGAGACTTCAGTAATGGTAAATGACAGTGATGGAGTACTACTGTTACATTCTCAGTGGTGAAATGTTATTTAACAAGGAGCTATATCTCATTTAAGAGAAATAACAGTCCTGCTTTTAAAACAGCACATCATGTGTGGGTTCACAGAATGAAGATTCTCACGGCTTCCTGCTACAGCTCAGTTTTAGGCAGAAGAGCAACTGCTTTACTATGCTAATAAAATTCACAATAAAGAAGTTGCTTAAAAAATTGAGGGTGCAACTGGGAAGCCAACAAGAAAAGGGATTGACTTTATATTTTATTTTGCACATAACAAATATGATTTTATGTTCAGATCATTCTCCTTTCAGATCATTTTGCTTTAGTAGTTTTGTGCCTTCAAGTCGTTCCTGACTTACAGTGACCCAATTTGCTTTGGATATCTTTTTTTTTTCCTGTCAAGATTGTTGTGGCATTGTGATCATGGTCATTAAAATAGATGGTTCTCATTATTTCTCTCCCATCATAAGAAAACTTTTTTTGTTCAGTCAATCTTCGTGAGATCTGTATACAAACAATTAGCTATCGCAACAATAATGCCAAGTCATCCTACAATCAGCACCACTCAGAAAATCAAACGTCATCTCAGTCTGGTAGCTACAGAGCTGAATCTTCATTGAGTGTTTCACAGATTCTAAAGCCACATGAATATAACTGTGGAAAGAGAGGTGGGGGAAATGTAGGTTGTGTGAATTGGCACTTAAGGTGAATGTTAACATTGCTGGTTACACTAAACAGAAATGGAGAGAAGCTGTGACACAGGACTAGCAGCTAGTCACAAGATAACTGAATATGTTCTTCAAACTCTTATACAGCCCTAGTTTTCAGAGACATTTTAAGGTATATCTGACAAACTAAAAAGTCCCAGATTTTGTTCCTGCTCTTTCCAGTTTTATACTAGGTTAAAATAAATTAACCTTGGGAGCTAATATAAAAATCTCTGCTCATACCAGGAACTGACAGAAAATATTCTGGGATAAATATATATTCAAAATAAAATTGGAAAAACAAGAACAAAATCTAGGACTTTTAAATCAGTCTGGATGTACCCCCAGAGATATCTTATCCAAAACAAGTTCAGCCTGCAAAGAACTGGAATAGTTAACAGCTAGTGTCCCTTTTCTCCTTTGAATGATACCCACTACAGAACTGGTGAAATGGCTGGTAACAGTACCAAAGTTTGTCAACCTGATTTGCTTTCTTCCCTCTCTCTCTCCCCCACCAACGATGGTTTCCATCTCAAGATGTGTCTGGCCAGCAAATCCACTATTGCCAGATCAGTTCTCCAACAGCTTAAGAGAATTAGCCTTTTAAAGGTAGAAGTCCCTTCTTCTTTTGTTCACGATTGACCACAGAGGGGTTCTTCTTGTTGGACTGACCAGTTGGTTAAAAAGCAAAAAAGATGGGAGAGAATTTCCAGTGGAAGAAAAGGAGAACATCATTGGGGAACAATTGTGTCTAAGGCAATAATAACAAGTCCCAAGGCAATAAGTAGAAGACATATGCATCTCAATTTGAAGAAGACATCCTCTTCAGCCATACCCTCTGACTCTTAACTTATGTACCAGAAGAGACTTTTAGTGGGGCGTGCTTTTTAATTTTTTACTATTATGTTTTGAATTGTTTTCACTTTGTGGCTTTTAATACAATTGTTTAATATTTTTGAACTTTTGTAAAATACAGTTTTAGCTGTGATTTGTTTTAATTTGTTGTAAGGTGCCATGTCAGGAGAAAAGCAGGATGTAAAAAATAATTGATGTGTGCTGATTTTTAAGTACTCATATGCACTGCCAACCACTTCCTCTCCATTACTTAAGTTTTCATGTCCACAGTTACAGTCTATTGTGCCAGAGCTGAAACAGTATTACTTGTTCATTTCAAGGAACATATTGCAAAAAACTTTCAAACATTCTCTTGATTTCTCATGTTCACTTCTATCTTTGTAAACAGTATCTCTTCCTTTTGAGCTTCACCAATAGAATATGCCATTTCAGATTTTAGGAGGAGGAATAAAAGGTTTCATTAAAGAAGGCAATGCTCTCAGCAAGTATTAAAGCCCATCCATTTGAGAGTAAGGCAAAAGAAAGCAAGAACAAGATTTGGGGAGCATTTGGCAATGAACATCACTCTAAAAAGGGCTGGCCCTCCACAAATTGCTGCACAGCCAATTCCCAGAAGTCTCAACTCCCAAACAGCATGGCCAATGGTTAGAGATGATATGAACTATCTTCCAGTTTCTAAGGGCCAAAAGCTCCCCATCTTGATCAGAAGCATCAAAGCCTTTGGTATACATTTGTCAATGACAAAGATTTGCAGATGGTGTCTCTAGGAACCCACAGGTTCCTCTGAAGCCGATCTGATATTCCTGAAACAGAAACTCTGCAATGGTACACAGGTTTCCCTAAAAGACTACTATTATTGAACTTTCTCTACAAGATATAACTTCACAGAACGCCAAGGCTTTATAGGTGCTTTATTTGAACCACAAATGTATGCTAGAACCCTCAAGAACATACTGCAACTCCTTGAGACACAAAGAATTGCAGAAAAAAATTCCCTACAGAAAATAAGTTTGAAAACTATTCCTTTAACACTTCCTGGAAGTCTGGTTATATTTTAAAAGAAAATAAAACCTTGGATGTATATATTCAACAGGACTTACTCTAGATAGGCCTGCATAGGTTCGTAAAGATCTCAGTATGTTGAACGAAAGAAGTGGGCAGAGATGAAACTTCTCCTAAGGAACAAACCACATGGAGCGTCGAGGGGAGAGGCAATGTTGCCACCCAGCCTCAGCTCTTCCTCAACAACTGGCCTATTTGTGGCCTCCAGCATGCCCTATCTCAAAAGAAGTTGACATACCAACATCATACAATAAGACCCCCGTATTCACGAGGATTGGTTCTGGGGCCGCCTGGGAATAAATCCGTGGGTAATAGGGAACGTCCTGCAACATAGATCGCAACGTACGCACATGCCCCGTGTACTGCCGGGCCAAGGACCCGCCAGGCAGACCCACGGAGCTCTTACAACCATTACCGACTCCTACGGCCCCTGGAAAATGGTCTCCATGGACTTCATCACGGAACTTCCACTGTCAAAGGGCCACACCACCATTCTGGTGGCAGTGGACCTTCCAACCAAGATGGCTCACTTTGTCCCTTGTCCTGCGATCCCCACAGCCAAGGAGACGGCTCGCTTGGTCATGGACTATGTCTTCCGGCTACACGGTCTTCCGGAGGGGATCGTGACGGACTGGGGAGCTCAGTTCACCACCCGCTTTTGGCAGTGTCTGCTTCGGCAATTGGACATCGAGCCTCATCTGTCCTCTGCCCATCATCCACAGACAGATGGGCAGATGGAGCACACCAATGCCACTTTGGAGCAGTACTTGCGCTGCTATATCAGTTATCAACAGGACAATTGGGTCGATCTTCTGCCGTTGGCGGAGTTTGCCTATAATAACGCCAAGCACTCCTCGACTCAGCAGACCCCATTCTTCGCCAACTACGGATTCCATCCTAGGTGGTTTCCGCCGATAGGAACGCTGTCCGTGGTTCCGGCTGCTGACCAGTGGCTGAAAGAGCTTCAGGCGATTCAGGGCCTCCTGCGGGAACAGCTAGATCAGGCCAAGGAGGCATATAAATGGGAGGCTGACAAACATCGTCAGCCTGGGCCACCTTTGCAGGTCAGAGATCGCGTCTGGCTGTCCACCCACCCGTTTCCTACCGACGACCCACCCCTGTCATAAGCTGGACGCTCGTTTCATCGGTCCTTTCGTCATCTCTGCACAGATCAACCCAGTGGTATCCCGGTTACAGCTCCCTCGATCCCTGCGGGTCCACCCAGTGTTTCATCGGTTGCTGCTGGTGGCTGCCAGGGATGTGCGGGATGATGTTGCACACCGTTCTCCGCCGCTTCCAGTTCTGGGCAGTGGGGAGCCGGAGTTCGAGGTAGCTGATATTCTGGATTCTCGGCAGTGGTGGGGCCGCCTCCAGTACTTGGTCGATTGGTTGGGACATGGGCCGGAGGAGAGGTCCTGGGAGGACGCGGCGGACGTCCGTGCTCCGGAGCTGGTGCGGCAATTTCACCACCGTTACCCGGCCAAGCCTCTGCCTCCACAGGGTGGAGGAGGAGTTCTTGGGTAGGGGAGTAATGTCATGAGCCAGGCTGAGCGTGCTGCTGATTCAGACTTGGACTCCAATTTAGACTCCCAGCTGGGGGAGGATCCCTTGGAGGGGCCTTCGGGAGAGGGGGCTCCTTCAGAGGCTAGGGAGGAGTCTGCCAGCGACCCCACAGCTGTCCCGGCCACAGATCCCGAGCCAGCACCTGCAGCAGATGTTTGTGCTCCAGTGGCAGAGGCTAGTGCTCCTGACCCGACAGAGGCTGGTGTTTCTGACTCCAGCCCAGAGTTTGCAGCAAACTCTCCCCCTACTTTCCTCCAGAGGCACATGGAGAAGGGGGCGGTTTGGAGGTCTCAGCGGCTGCGGGAGAAGCGTCTGATGAATCGGCCCTGAAGTCTTGAGGGGCTCCAGCTGTGAGCTGGGCCAACAGACATTTGATCAGCCCCAGCTGGGCTAAAGACTGTGTATTTAAGGCAGACACTGTTGGAGTTGGGCACGGGGCAACAACCGTCTACCAACCGGGAATTTGCATCCTATGTCATGGGCTTTCTGTTCCAGGCTAAACCTTGCTGCTTGAGTTAACTGCCCCTGGGACTTGAATGTTTGTTTTGGTGACATAACCTCTTGCTTTATTTATTACTAAAGCCATAAACTCAGCTCCTGCCTTTGTGTCTGCTTAGCCGCCGCCTGACACAGACACTGTCCTGCCACCAGCCCCAGCCCAATCATGGCTGCGGTGGGTGGGAAAAGAGCGGATCCCTTGGCGAGGGGCGCAGTCTCGTGATCATACACTGTCCTGCCACCAGCCCCAGCCCAATCATGGCTGCGGTAGGTGGGAAAAGAGCAGATCCCTTGGTGAGGGGCGCGGTCCCGCGATCATTGCATTTTTCCTGCCACTTGCCACCAGGATCGGGGCAGGTGGCAGGAGTTGGTGAAGGGTGCGATCCCACTCTCCTTGCCCTTTTCCCACTGCCTGCCACTGGGATCGGGGCCAGGGCGGGTGGCAGGAGTTGGCAAGGGGCGCAATCCCACTCTCGCTCTTTTCCCGCTGCCCACCACTGGGATCAGGGCTGGGGTGGGCAGCGGGAATTGGTAAGGGGCACGATCCCATGCTCCTTGCCACCTCCTGCTGCCGGTCCCGGCCCCCCAGCCCAGTTATCCATGGTTGGCCTGATGATGGCCAACTGCAGATAACTGAATCAGTGGATAATGAATCTGTGGATAGGAGGGTCCTACTGTACTTTTAGCAGATATAAAGCACACAAATCAAGAAAATTAGCAAATGATTTCTATAACATTACGAGACACAATGGGGAGAAGAAAATTTGAATATCCCACAGATTTTGTTCAAACTCTAGAGGCAGAGCTTTTCTTATATGAATGGGGAAGAAAGGGGAAGAGAAATGGCTTGAGGAGGTGGTGTTTTTTTTTAAAAAAAACACTTTCAGGAGGGGCTCATATATTCAATTCAGATGGTCTTCCATTTGTCATCACGTCTGAAATATGATATACAAATAAAACACCAGAGCTGTCAAAATAGCTCAGTGTTCTTTTAGGGGAAAGAGCTGACTTTTCTGCCTTTAAGCTTAACAACAGTCAGTCTGTAGGCAAAGAGGAAGAACTATAAAGGCACAGCTTTTGCCCTGAATGCATGTCCACTTAAAAATCTATCCTGTACTTGCTGTTACTTTTTTTTAAAGTCCTGCCACCTCTCAGGATGACAACTTAGCTGACAATTTTACATCAAAAAATAATGACATACAGTGGAAGACCTCGCTAGTCCCAAAGCAATTTGAATGACAACCAAAAGCTGCTCAGAATGAATGCATGTGAGCAACCTAGCAAATACAAACCAAAAGGAATGTAATGGAGCTTATCTGTAGGAAAAAAAAATCTATGTAGACAATTCTGATTTTTTCTTTTTCTTTTCTTTCTTTTTTAATGTGGAGGTTCATAACTATTCTTAGCTACATCCAAACTTTCTGTAAATGCAGATAGCACCATAGTTATTGGCGAATTATTATTTATTGGTGGAAGAGGACAGAGTGGAAGTAATGGAAGCATAAACAAAAGGCCAAAGGGACTATGGGGAAGAATACCAGAATTAGTGAAAAAATCTCACAAAGGATAGCTCAAGCTCCATGACTTCCTATTCCACATTGTCTTACAGATTGTCTCTTTAAGTAGCATGCATTATAATATACCATATACAGTATATCTTCAACAGAATCAAGGAGGCATTGAAGTGGTTAAAAGAGATTGTGCTATATCAGTTTTCTTTTTCCTACCGTGTTTAAGGTAGCAAACTCTAGATGCTATTTTGTAATATCTTGGCGTATGTCTCCTGAAAATACAGCTTTCATGGCAAGCACAGCTCAGTTCTTTCCTATTACGTTCTTTCCCACTCCTACAACTGTATAAATAAGCGCTATGCCTGAGGTCTTAATACCAGTCAGTACTGCATTTGAAGAAGTGGTTTATATCCATGAAAGCTCATGTAAAAATAAAATCCAGTTATTCTTAGAGGAGCTTCCACATTTCCTTTTTTTTTTTGCTCTCCCTTCCTTCCTCTTTTAATTTTGTGTTTTATAATTTAACACCACAAACTTTTAATAGCTTTAAAAATTAGGGTTTCCAAAGCTTATTTCGTTTGAAAGTGGTCTCATTTCCAATCACCGATCAAACTTTCCCTGCTTAGATCTAAAGAAAGCCTCCCCTCCCAAACCAATGATCCCAAACCACATCCCAATCAGCTACTGTCCTTTCACTGGTGCTGCAGAGAACAGCAAATTGGGGCCACACTGACAGCAGTTGAAGGCAACTTGGGGCCTCTCTGAGTTCTTGGGAATTCTTGACATCAGAATTCAATTGACTAATCAAGGCCATTCTTTCTACTTTGCCACATGTATTATTGTCCAAATGTACAGAAAGTCTTACATCTTCACCTTTACCTTGGTATCAAGCACAAGACTCAACTGACCAAAAGCTTTTGCTTTGGTTTTTTTAACATAATTTTTTATTGATTTAACATTATTATTCTCTACTTCACACAATCAATTTCATATTAACCCAACACCCCTTATATCCATTAATCTTTAAATTATCCTACTCCTATCTTACTAACTTAATAACTCCTCTTGACTTCCTCTATTTTTAGTCTTGATACTCATTCCTTAACTATATATAAATATATATGCATATACTCTTATTATCCTCTTTTCTTTCCTTCTCCCTCTTATCCCAGCTATGATCTTACAAATATATTATACAATATCAATCAATATCAATCAGTCAATAATATTTATACTTCATTCTTTTGGATGTAAATAGGTATATCAATCAATAATACTTATATACATGTAAATAATCAATCAACCAACAACATATACATGTAAATATGTGTAAATATGTATATATATTCTTGTTAGTTTCTTTTCCTTCCTTCTACCTCTTACCCCAACTATGATCTCATAAATATAGTATATAGTATACAACATACATTATATAAATCAACTGACCAAGAGCTTTTGGACCACTCCTGGCCTCTTATGACTCAGTCATCTCCCTTATTTCTTGAAGAGAAACATTAAGACCTTCCACAAATATTCACAAGTAAGATGAAACACTGAATTCACAAAGGAGTATGGGAAACCACTGCAAAAACAACTTTCTTTCTGTTCTTATATAATTCAGGGAAATTCACATATCTTAGCTCCACTGCAGAATCATTATTTCACTAACCATTCAACACAAGTGATCCTATAAAAATCTATGCATGATTTCCCCACTTAACCTGCAACAGCAACATTCCTCAAGTTGCCGCCGCTACAACCAGGTTCAGGAGCCTCTGAGCTTGGTTTTCATACCATGAGTTCTAAGATATTTATAAAGAAGCAAAACAGAGCATCTTACAGAAGGAAGTTGACTTTTTTTTTAAAAAAAGTACAGTTTTATATTAAATAAAATCACATCTTTGATAGAGAATGAAAAAGATAAAAAAGAAGAAGCAAAAACTTTTAAATGATTCATATAGCACTAATTGGCTGAAGAAAAATTATGGATAGTGACAAAGCTTTCCCAAGTGGAAAGTGACCAAGAGAAAAAGGTATTCTATTAGTTTGTAATAGGGCAAATTAATAATATTCCAACAAATAGGCCCGTATCTAGTCAAAGAGAAGTATGACTGGCATGACACCAGGTGTGAATCACTGCACAAGCACTTAGAAGTGCAGTGCCAGAGGCCTTACCAGATAATGAATTTCTTGTCATGAGAAGGGGGTGCTGAGGGGCAGATCAGAATTAGGATTTACTCAGTAGTGTTGGCTTTTAATTATGTTGTTACCCCACTTCTTTTGTATCAGCCTTCAGCCTGTCAAAGGCATCTTATTCCAATGTCAGTGCAAGTAAATGCACAGTGTTAAAATGAAAGCAAAATGTTGTCAGTGCCAGTTTATGGAAGCCACGCTGAAATGTCACAATGAAAAATGTCTTGACAGCCCTTCTGTGGCTATGCCACAACGCTGGACAAATGTGGTGATGTCAGTGCATATTATTAAACAGGATCATTAACAGATCTTATGGAGGTATAAATACGTATGTGCAGATCAACAAGACAACACAACGTATGCTTTAATTCTGCTATCAGGTATATAATCTGAGCTGCCATTAAATATTTATTCTAAGCTGGTCCAAGGACTGTGAAGTAGTGTGAAGAAGTCTTGCTCTCTTCCACATTCCTGTGCACATGGCTTGTCCTAAGCACAGATATAATCCTATCTGCTAACCTCCCTCAATTCAAGGCTGGCTCAAGTGATGGAATGGGAAACTCACACATCTATATGCAGTCTATGTGAAGCCAGACTTGTTTGTATTGGCTCTTCCCACTGTGAAGGCTTCTATTCCACAAGTCATTTAAAATTGCCTATTGGCAGACCCTTCCCAATACTTGGTAAGCCAGGATAAACGTACACCAAATTTCAACTAGAAGACATGGCAATATCCAAAGAGTTTTGATAACTCTGAGAAGAGTCACTGTCGATCAAGTTCTCCCCGCTCACATACACACACAAATAAAGTGCTCAAGCATTTTGTGTCAGCTTGAATTGGTTAGCAGTAATTTTCCATATCTTCTTTAAGGCAAGTGGAGACTAGTCAATGGTTTTATGAACTATTGCCCACTTCTCAGGACATCAAAGAAATTGCTTCATCTTACGTGACCTTGTCTAAACCAACTAGAACTAGAATTATGGACTAAGGTTATAAAAAGAGACAGGGGATAATACATCAGAGACATATGGAAAATGCAGAATTACTCTTCATGAAGCAGAGTGACTTCATCACTCACTAGAGACATGTAGTAGTTTCTAAATAAATAATGAGGAACCCTTATTCACTTGTACACAGAAGAAGAAGAAAAAAGGCAGTAGAATGTATATTTATTATATTTATGGAATATCCATTCCAAGCAAATCATACACATCTAAAGTGCCAGAAGAATAATTACATTTATTCAGCAGAGACCAGATGTATCTAGTGGGGTGGAAGTATTTATCCTACAATTTAAACACAGCTAGTCATAGCCATCCCAGTCACGGGAAACTGATAATTGGTTTACACACTATGCAGCAATGATACACAGAGGTTTGCCATGAGTACACAGATGTGTTATTGATATACCCCCACCAATACCCCCACCAAACTTACTACAACTAGGAATAGCAGTTACATTTCTATACTGCTTGTCAGTGCTAAGCACTCCCTAAGCGCTTTACAATGTTATAAGCTAATTACCCCTGACAAACTGGGTATTCATTTTACCAACCTACCGAAGGATGGAAGGCCGAGTTGATCTGGAGCCCTGCAGGATCGAACTCACAACGTTGTGGCTGCAGTACTAGCATTTAACCACTGCACCACCAGGGCTCCTACTAATGGCCATGCATGTTTAAAAAAACTAGGTACAGACACTTGGAGAACTACTACCCAACAAGGTCCTCACACTCAGGTACAAAAATTATTTCTGACATGCACCTGCATTCAAATATGCTTACTGGATGATTGCAATCCAGTTACTCTCAAATATTTTTGGTAGATATAATTCCTGAAAAAAGTGTGAGGTCACCTTAACAAGCCAGTCACATAATACAAACTCTTCAAGAATGAAAGCATATTGGAGGAAAGAAACTAGCACTAAAATAAGCTCTTGCCATTAAAAGACAATTGTTCACTGCAGGATTAACAGGGTGGCAGAAGAGAAGTTCAAAAATGCTTTTGATGAAGGTGGCCATTCAGTAGTCTTAAAAGATTTAATGTGCTGGCCTTCCTTGTAGACGTTAAGTCTAGATCTCTAACAGTGCCCAGGACATTTTTTTCACATTCATCAGACTTTTATTAAATTGCCAGTCACCATATCAGTAAAAGAGAAACCCATATGATAGATCAGGTTTAACATCTGTGCTTTGTTTCTCTATACAACCTTCAGTTAAATCAGATATATGTATACACATACACTAGCATATTTACCCGGCTCGGGATTTTATTTTCCTCTTAAGAACTCACCAAACTGTCTTCTCCAGTACCTGTAACTTTTCCCCGTATTTCCCAATGCAATCTGTATTCAGATTTATTTACATACACAGTTTGGGTTCCTGAGGGAATACACTGTCCTCTTCCTTGCTGCCAGGCCTCATCTCCATAGCAACCGGACTATTCCAGTACCTGTAACTTTTCCCCATATTCCTCAATCCAATCTGTATTCTGAGTTGTTAACATACAGAGGTTGGGTTCCTGAGGGAATACACTGTTCTCCTCCTTGGTAATAGGCCTCATCTCCATAGCAACCAGACTATTCCAGTACCTGTAACTCTTCCCCATAGTCCGCAATCCAATCTATGTTGTCTGGCAATGTGGATTTACTGGGGGGTTTTTTTGTTTTGTTTTTTTGGCTTTCTGTTGAATTTGTGCAATGGCTTTATGTTTTCTGGAAGCATTTTTTGTTTTAAATTTCAACTTTAAGGTTCCTTACATATGGAAACCCTACAATCTACTGTGTGAGGCAGGAAGACCTTGTAACTATGTTGCTTATGTCACTTTAATTTTTCTCACATATGCCTCTCAAACGTTTTCTGGCATCCTCATTGATGGTAGGCCTCATCTTCATAGCAATCAGCCTGAGGCCCAAGAGCTCTTGGCTGAAAATTTTAAAGACCCCTCCCAAAACTGTCAACCCTGGGACTCCATGAAATCTTCACAGCCAGCCAATCATATGAGGTCTTCTCACCTCAGTCAGCCGATCATACGAGGTCTTCGCCTGCCTGACATAGACAAACTCACAAACAAACATTGACTTTTATATAGTAGAGAACAGAGATGGAGATATATAAAGGCAACTTTGTCTGGATTAGCCAGAGCTAGCCTTTAGAGTCTAAGAAACTAGTGTTAGAAAAAGGAAAACTACTAATGTAACCAGGCAGCCCACTAATCTATATCCTAATTGCTGTTGAAATGTATTTTGCCAGGTCGTGGTACAGTGTGCAGAGTCTTCAATCCATCTGTTGGTTGTTGTTGTGTGCCTTCAAGTCATTTCCAACTTATGGCGACCCTATAATTGGGTTTTCTGGGTCTGAGACTGTATGGTATGTCCAAGGTCCATCTGTGCCTGAACAAAATTTCAGCTCACTTTCGCTTACCTCTTACTTTCTGAAAACAGCTTCACTTTTTATAGCGGATGGGGGAACGTAATCCTCCAGATATTGTTGGACTGCAAATCCTATCAGCCCTAGCCAACACAATTGCTGATACTGTATGACAGGATCTGCAATACACATGCTATCTCTGCTGTACAGGAAAGTGTTACAGTAGCAGCTTTCATAACCAATGTAACAAGTGCTGGCTGATCTCCTCCATATTGTTCTCTGCAACATGGATTTCCTCAGAGTACCACCTAGCCTGGTGAGGCCGATGGTAGAGAGAGGGGCTTGGAGTGTGTCAATGCAGCATGCTTCCCCATTCCCCAAATCAAACACCATCACGCCATTGTGCTGCAGTGACAGGAGAGGCAAAGCCACAAAACTGGCTCTTGATTCCTACTGAAGAGGAAACATTCCAGTAGCTTTCAAATTTCATGCACCAGATAAGAAAATTTCCCTTTGACAAAAACATCCTTCCCCTGTCTCTTTTTCTTTTTAGCAGTATCCATGGTATCACTATCACTACGTTATGGAACAAGATACATATTAACTAATGGCCTACCATTAAGTTCACATAAAACACACACATATAAATTACATGCTCCAGTGGAATCTTTCCTCTAAAAAGCCATGACACACCGGGGAATATTGAGGTGTTTGTGGTATAAAACACAAATAATACCACCTTGCTGAAAAATAATCCTGTATCTTTACAAGATCATGGGGGAAAAACCCAACCCACATTTATTTGGAAGCAAAGAGAGATCAGAGTTACCATTTGGTATGCCACCAAAACTGCAAAACAAAACGAAGGAAGGCCCATGAAAATTTTCAGTGAGATCCTCATAAATTCCCAACCTTAAATTCACAGCATACAAATAGATGAATCCAGCAAGTCAGAGAGCAAAACCAATTTAATCTGTGGCTCCCCTGAGGTAAATGTAGTTCACAGTCCTGCCCCCACCCCAACCTCAGCCATAATCCCTGGTTCCTGGAGGTAAAAAAAAGCACTGAAGTGAGGAAAATTCTGCAGCAGGATATAATGATCCAAAATGACAGGGACAATAATGACAATGAATTTCATGTCTCCCAGTCATGTGCTGGGGATGCTTGACTGGGCTGACTTATACAATTAAATTGTTACAGGTACAGCAGGAGATGCAGTTATCATCTGCATGCTTTTGGGAAATGGCGCCTCCAGCAACTGAAGTGCTACGGAATGCAAAGCCAGCCTTTTGTTACAAACAAGCAGGGAATCCGGTAGGTACCCTAAATGCAAGGGCCTACCCCCATGACACAGCAAGTGAAGTGACTTAAGCGCGCGTGCACGCGCGCACACACACACAATACACACAGTGTTTTCAAAGGGTGCCAGATCATCTCAAAAATTTATTCTATATATTAAAAATTATTACTAGTATTATTATATGAGCGATGAAATTCTAGATGACCAAAAAGATACCAGATGTAACAATGGCATTCTTGACTGTGATGTATTTGCTAAATAAAATAACAGTGTTATCTCAATAGGACACAGTATGCCCCCCACATTCACTAGGGTTGGAGCACAGGACCTCCACAGAAGGGGAAAAAACTGCAAATATGAAATATGTGTCTGTAAGAAGGGGGCTAAGGCATGGTGGAGAGAGAGGACACTCAGGGTTGAAACCAGGTCAGGGAAAGGAGAGGGAAAGAGAGTGGGATAGCATGGTGGCCCTGTACTTCCCCTCTCTTGCCCATCTCCTTCCTTGGGTGTTGGGGGGCATTGGGAGAGGGTTGTGGATGTTGAAAAATTGGTCTGCAAATTGTCTTTAGCTGGCTGGGCAATGACTGGCAGAGAAGGAAGAGGACCAGAGGCAGATTTTTAAAGGGCTGTGTGGTTTGATCAGAGCTGCAGAGGGAAGGTTCCCCTGGAAAATAAGGACTTGAGGTAGGGGAGCAGGAGTTGGAGAAACTCACAAATAATTAAATCTGTGAAACCTGCAAATGTGGAAGGCCAACTGTACTTGGAAATTTAG
Source organism: Iguana delicatissima (assembly GCA_948472985.1). Lineage (NCBI taxonomy): Eukaryota > Metazoa > Chordata > Lepidosauria > Squamata > Iguanidae > Iguana > Iguana delicatissima. The sequence continues at coordinate 433,153 of CAOKZL010001777.1, forward strand.
ACTTTCTTCCAACATACACTAGTTACGCTAAATCAGAATAATAAGGACCTTTCAGTTAAAAATAAAGATGTCACCATATGATACTACCTGCTCATGTTACCCATATATTCTAGCACAAGCAGCCAGCCCACTGGCTTTCTACAGCAATTCTCACTGAAGTTTTCACCTTTGATTTCCATCTTAGAGAAATTATTCAAAATCTTGGTGCTGCCTTTAACTACTCATAACACTTTCCTTACTTTTTTCCTTCCCACCCATGGATTTGCACCATATAAGAGGCTGTCATGTTTCTTTTGTCATGTGTGTGATGGGTTTCACCTATAAGAAACCTTTACAATGGTAGCTTGTCACACTGTTTTCCTTTCCAAATGAGAAATACGTTTTAAATATGTATATGAAGTTTTACAACTCCCCAAGTTTTCCACTAGGCTGTACCCCAATTATATCCCTTGAGAGTCTTAAAATTATAAATTTGTCAAAAATAAATTATAAACCTGTAACTTTTCATAATTCTGCACACACTGGAAAGACAACCATAGGAGGCTAAGAGAAAAAGGAGTACTTATTCCATTGCTGACAACTTAATGAATGTTCTGCAATTTCTCTCATTGATTTTTGGTACTTCCCTCCACTCTCAACCCATACTTTAAAAAAAAAAATCTCATAAGGTTTAAAATGAGAAAAATCTCACTTCTTTTCAAAAAAGGTCACTACTACTCTTTCCATGTTCTTTAAGAAGCTTCTGCTAATTCTAAATAGATACATGTAAATACAAAACATTCTTCAAATCCTCAAACCTCAGCATATAACTTCCTGTGGATTCTTATTTCATCAAAAACACGAGGGGCAGAGCTTATTAAACAGATACGTTTTGCAGTGTAAGCCTACATGTTTACTTAGAAGCAGACCCACTGAGTTCAACAAGACTTATATCTGGAATCCCACTGAACTCAATTTATTTCTGAGCAGACCTATGTAGGATTGCACTGCTCACACAGCAAATTAAAATCACCAAGACTTAGAAAAAAGGTCATTTTTAGGCATACAATATAAACTTATAACAAAAGTATCCCTCCCTCTTGCAAAAATAATGTCATTAAACATGCCAGTGTTTTAAAATGGGTCCTGCAATAGATAGGCATATCATACAGTATCTAACAGACCCTTGCCATTTAAACCAGTAAATGCTTCTGAATGCATAATGTTTATTTCTCTTTAAAAAAAAATTTATTTACAAAAAAAGATATATTTGTCCTACTCTTTTATAAAAAAAATTATTATATGAGGAATTCTTTCTTTCCAAAAGGAGGAGGCTGCTCTGTACTTCTCTATGATCTACAGACCTCAGCGCTGGCTTTTCCATAGTGCCTCTTTTCTAATTTTCCTTGAGCTACATAAATGAAACTGACAGATTGCTGCTCAGATAGCAGCCACATTCCTCCCCCAAAATGTTGCCTTTTTGCTATTCAAGAGTATCCGAATACCAACAAATGCTAAATGAAGTCTGACATGTACCCCTAAGAAACAAACTTGTAAGTTGCAGCTTCAAAGAAAACCTTGAATAAATAGGACACATAGTGTACACCCAGGCTAACATCCAACATATGCTTTAGCTTCCTGATGCTGAGACAGAGCAAGAATAGCCCCTGGTAAAGTTTGTGATTTGCTATGGCTGGTACATCCAACATTTATAATGTACAGTTTCTCCCCCTGTATAAATAACCTTAAAATTCAATTAAGAAGACTAGAGCAACAATATATGGTAGAAAATGAAAAGCCTGGCAGGTCACTCGTCTGATAAATAATTAACAAATTAGAGCACATTAGAGTGGTAGAGGAAGGAACAGAGATTGAGAACCCAATTTGCATAGGTGTATAATTGTGTGCATGCATGTGTGTGTTTGTGCACATCTATGTGTGTACAGGTAGCTACACATATACACACAATCACTCACCCTTTCTAAAAGGTAGACAGACTAAGGAATAAATTGTTTAAACAGATGATTCAAGGACAAAAAAAAATTAAAAAAAAGGATTTGATGGTGTGCCAAGTCAAAGCAGAGAAGGCAAAAATAGTGGCTTTGCAGCAGGTGGGTGCTACTAACAGCACAAATTATGATTTTCAATCAGAAGAGTGGATAGAAGGTAAAAAGTGTAAATAAAAAGGGAATTCAGAAGACAAGAAAGAGATATGGTCTTTCATATCTTGTAGTTAAAAATCAGCATAACATATAAATTCTTAATATACAGAAGTTAAAAGAGAACTTGAGCAGGTTTGGCAAGTTAAAATACAAAATATATCAAAATACAATACCACAATGAAGCAGGATACAACAAACTGCAGCGACATCAAATCAAGAAATGGAAGTAAGTGTCCACTAAAACAATGCTGCTCTTATAGAGCCTTTACACCTGCTGCCAATAATAGAAAGCAGGTGAAGGTCCTCTATAACACTAATTAACCCCATAATAACCAGAGTTGTAAATCTTGTCAATTCCAACAAAAAGGATGTTGATCATCATCACCACCACCACCATCATCCCACCTTGATCACAGACCTGGGACTCAAAGGAGCTATAAAAAGTTGAAACAGATGCAGGCTTATCACCATATAAGAATGGAAAATTTCATCCTCCAGATCAGAAACTAAAGTCACCATTGCTTCAAGCCCAATCTTAGGGCAAGATTAGCCTGCACTACCATCTACGGCAACTGGATTGGCCACTGGGTTGCACGGAGGGGAGGAAGAGAACATCAGGAAAGAAAAATATATCCCTATCTGCCACTCTTTAAGTTGTGCTTTAAGGGGAAAAAAGGTGCCGTACTGTGTTTTACAAGGCTAGCCACCCATCGGTAGCTTTTGAAACAGCACGTTTTATTTGAAATAGCATGTAGTTACCGGTATCAAATTCTGGTAACATGATCATGGCACACTAAAGGCACTCACAAAGTTTGTACAGTGTGAACACAACTTCTCGGACACAATATATAAATGAGAAAATGTAATCATCCAATTTGCATGGCTTTCATTATTTGTTAACTTAAAATATTCTCCATTACCTTTCAGCAAAAACATCATCAGAGACAGCTAACTTCAACCATTGGGGTTTTTTTTTAATACAATAGCAGCATAGAGAATTCTGACATGTTTCAACTGAGTTCCCTTGCTGACTATACACCAATAAGAAGAATGATTACATCTCTCCATATTTTACTATTTAATGATATCTTTGAGTTAGGATTCTGGATTCAGACAATCAGAAGTCATGCATAATACATGTATTTCAAGGAACTGTGATCATTTACAACACCCCATCATGAAGTTACAATCAACAGCCACTCTTCTGTAAGTCGGGAATCCAGAAAAGGAATTCATAGTTTAAGAAGCCAGGAATGAGAAATGGGACAGAGTATGCCTCCCTCTCATCTCATTATATTATGTGCCAGCTTCTACACTTTAATCTTGTCTGTTTAAACCAGATTTCTCTGTTCAGTCTAAACATTACCTATTCTGAAATTGCACAGCCAGGCCACAGTCTCCCTAGGACAGCAAACCCCCCCCCAAAAAAGCAACAACAGATAGAGTTGCATGTCACCCACAAGCACACACATTGTGCAACTGTTTCATTGTGCTGCCAAATCATAGATCACTCCCAAATTTAATGTGTGCCATTAGAAACCTTCTCAAAGGTGCTGGCAATGAAGCAGTAGATTTGTAGAGAACAAGACTTGGGTACATAGTGAAGTATCAGGCAGCCTTGATGCTTAAATGTGTGTGTAGCTTTTTAAAAAACATGAACACTTGGGGAGACATCCTACTAGTGCAAAGCTGGCTTGCTGGCTGCATGGGGTTTTTTAAAATCTTCACACTAATACACTCTTACCCCAACAGCAAAAACTATATGGCTCCCATACATTATCCAGTTTTGGAAAAAAATAATAATAAAAAGGCATTTTTATGGGTCTACCATAAAGACAAGAAATTCATAGAAAAGGCTGGCCTTTAGTATGTAGGCATGGCAGGGGGGTATAAGAAAGTAGTTAAGTGGGCATCCTACTGTGCAACTAGTTGCATTCCAACATCTCAAACTGAATTTCTTGGCTTCTTGCCATTTCTTAACACATTTTGGTCTGCTGCTTTCCCCATTGCTTTATTAAAATGTATGCAGGTTCACCTCCAATTCAAAATGCATATTACATTTCATTTTGTGCCCAAAAATGCAGATAGGATGCTTTCAAAGACTCATCCAAGTTTAGTGAAAGAAGCTATTGAAGAGCTCTCTACTTGAGAAACTTACTAGTGACTAACCAAAACTCCTTAATCAAAACTATTTGGCTAACACATTTACCAGAAGAGCTGTGAAATCGGCTATAGACTCTAGTAGATGGAAACACAGAGGTGATCAGTCATGAGACAGTAAGACAGAGAACACCAGAGAAAGCACATATTTACTTAGCAGACAGTTCTGACACCTCTTTCCATTAGTATCCCAGGACTAGTTCACTAAACTCTCTTATACTCATGCGCCTAACAGAGATACTGAATATTTGATTATTGGACCATGGACACCAAACTGTTTCCTCTACAGAGTATTGCATTTGAGCTGACATTTGGTGACATGGAAGTCTTGAGCCTCAAGATTAGATCTGTAACAGTGCTCACATGCTGCAGACAATGGCCATTTCCGCACTGCCTGGTTAAAGCACTATTATTCCACTTTTAACATCTTATGGAATTTTGGGGTTTGCAGTTTGGGGAGGGGCCTTTAGAATTCTCAGCCAGAGAGCTCTTTGGCCTCAATAAACTACAAACTACAGAATTCTACAGGATGTTGAAAGTGGAATAACAGCACTATAAAAGTGTAGTGCGGAAATGGCCAATGAATTATGACTGTATAATATCTGAATCTTCCTTGGAATCACAGATTTTAAAACAACCAAAACAAATTTCTCCTCCAAAAACTTGACCCACTTCTCTATAGTAAAGGGCTATCTCTCCACTAGTCACACATCAGTCAAACTAGAAGGCCACTATACCACAGTTCCACATCACTGAAGCAAGCCAGTGTCCACACAGTATCAAACTTAGCTGCAAATTCCAACACGAACTGCCTCTGATGATGAAAAAGCTTTAAGACTCACAATCATAATTGCAGCAAGAGTGGAGGAAAAAAAGTGGTGTGGTGAGGGGAGAAACAACCTAACACCTTCACCTGTTTGCATTTAAAGCATAGATACCAAACCAAGAGGAGCACACATGCTGTGTTGACATGTTTGTCAATGCACAAGAAAAAAAAGCAGCAATGCAGTGACACCTCTCAGCCACCATGATGTTCAGATGCATAGTAGCAAACAGCTGAACAGCCACTTCTTTGCTACTGTTCAGCTAATGGTCACCCACTAATCAGTGCAGCAAGTTAGTTACAGTGGTACTGGATACCCAGGAGGTGGCACATAAAATGGGGGAAAAGTTATGGGCAAACACAGGCTGCCTGCCTCTACAACAAAGCTATAGAGATATGATAGAATAACATTTCAAACTTGCATTATCCATAGAAAGCAACTGTGGAAAATGTATTTTTTTAATCTATTAAGCAGTGAGAGAACTTACCATCATAGTAGACAATGGTACCTACAAGTTTATCTTTCTGCAACATAGGAAAGAGTTCCAGGGCTTTTGATTTGCTAAGTATGTAACTACTTTTCAGGCACTGGCTTCCTGCTACCAGGTCATAGAGTTTAATTCCCACCCAATAGTATGGCAGCTGCCACCACCTAGAAGAAAGAGATACAGAGAAAGAAAATAAATACTCTGAATTTTACATGCAATCCCCCACCCCACTGCCATGAATATTCTTCTTTCCAAAGGATCACAAAAACTGTAATCCCATTACCACAGTGCCAAGCAAACCTGAGTGTGTTTTGATGTGTGGGGAAATCCCCCTTCTTATTCCTGCTCTTCAAACCAAACCTGATTTTTGCAAGGCAGGATGCTTCAAACTAACCTATTTCACAAGGCTATTATGGAACTGAAATTAGATTGATCTGCTACTAAATTGGGCTTTATTGTCCTTTACAATCCTGATTGTTAGCCATCTACAATTTCTGAAAAGGTGAGAGGTAAATATTTTTAAATATTTTAAATACACACTATCAAAATGGAGGGCAGTATGCTTTTATGGTGTACTACTGATTGAACAATGGGCTTCAGTAATATTAGGAAAGGGACAAAAACCCTCTCCCTAGTACAGCTTCCCATGCAACAACAGATGGCAGGAACCTCCCCCGCTCCAAGTCAGTGGCATCTATGGGCAAGGTGGTGAACTGCCATTTTGTGACTGCCATTCAACACTGGATTTAGCCCTTAGTTATATGACAGGAAACTCCCAGCAAAATCAGTAAGGTACCAGTGTGATGTAGTGATTAGAACATCAGTCCTACGATAGGGGAGAGTACAGGGACTAAGTATCTTTGCCAATCAGAGCCAGAGGGGTTCAAAAATGGGGGTGGGCCATTTCTCTGTAGATCACAAATCGGATTCAAGCAAACACATCCGCTTCTAAATATTTGCTGCAACTCTGAGAGGCTAAATATTAACCAATACATCTAAAGATTACAATCACACAAAGCACAGACTATGTATCTCACTCTCTTTCTTTGATGGAGTCCCCTGCCAGATTAGCATTTGAAATTTAGGCAACCAAATTGTGAAATATATACTAATTATTTAGAAGATCACTTGGCCTGCAATTGGAAATGCAGCTGGTAAACAAGTATTTACAGTCTGACCTCACACATGCTTTCTTATAAGTAAGTCCAGCTGAATTTAATGGGGCTTACTCCCACATAAGTGCGTGGCATTACAGTTTAAGAAAAATGTGGTGAGGAGTAGATGTGCATTTCAATTAGAGATACTAAACCCTTTTTGTTCACTGATCATCCTAAGTGAAGGTTCTTACATATTAAAAATCTGTTCATAATGTTTTCTGAACAAAAATGAAGCTCACAGGGCAGGTCTTCCAAATCCTGTCAGCAGAGTGGTCCCATGTTTAAGGCTGAAATACTTTGTATTTGTAGTGTGAAATCTTTGTACAATAGAAAGGATGGGTTTCAAAGATGCCAGAGGATTTCTGCTTCTTTTAAAAAAATCCTATCATTCTTTCTTTACTTTGGCAAAGTTCTTGGACAATAAAAGCATACTAAAATGGATCTCTTACTGAACTGATTCAGATCCACACCTTTACCACATTTGGGATTTTGTAACAGAAAATGGACAATGCTGGAATAAAAAAATTCTAGCCTAAATCAACAGAATGCATCCACTGGACCTGATTCTGTCAGTGATCTCCCTTCTCCAATACAGCCCCCACAGCACTCAACCCTCTCCTCCCCCCTCTGCCCAACCCCCCCCCCACAAAGCCCTGAATCAGTTTTGGGGCAATGGCAGCAAGGTTTATGGGGGAGAGGGAAGAAAGCAGACTTTAGGCCTACATAGCTTAGCTGTGCTCAGGGCAGGGAGAGTTATCCTTAGAAATTAAAAAAGAAAATGCAGTCAGAAGCCATGAGACAAAACCCAGGCTTTTTTAAAGCAATTTCATGTTTGCATTGAATTAGAGAAAGCTGAAGTTATTAATATAAAACTTTGCTGGCTAACTTTAACCAAGGCACTGTCCTGACCAGATAAATAAACAGACAGACTAAAGGAACTATGACATACTTTCCTGAAAGGTAAGACAGACAGCATCCAAAAATGTGTGTAACCTGTCTGTGCACTTTCGTATAATTTTGAATGAAGGGGAAATAAAATATTCTCTTATAACATCTTGAAATTAGATACCATCTCTAATAGTAAGTATGCATGTTCTTAGGTGTTTTATTACCACTTGTGCATGGCAACCATACAGAAGCCACCATCAGCTTTGCAGCTCACTGCCAAATCTAAACTCCAGCCAAATCAGGTCAAGCGCTGCAATGGCATTAGTTTGTGCCACTATAATCTATCTGTCAGTGTTTATAGCACACACGATTCTGTCTGCATCTACTATAAGAGACTAACAGGGCTACTCCTGTGGAATTTGTATTCAAGGAGTTGACATTTCACACCTCCACAAGGCAATGACAACATTTTCACCACCATAAAATCAACAATAAAATCCGTGAAACACACAGTAAGAGAGCAACATGTGAAATTAATTTCCAGTGACTCAGGTTGAAAACTTAATAATCCCACATGCAGGTGATGTAGGACAAACCTTGGATGACTTACTTGTAAACGGGAAGCATAATCGGCAGAGGAGAAGATAGATGAGGTGCAATTTCAAGCAAGTTGGCACGTTCATGGAGAGCTTCTTTCACCATTCTGTACTACAAAACAAAACAGAACACATTTTCAGCAATACTGCCAGAGAAAGCTATCCCGCTGCCATTTTTTGCACACCTAAGCACAAAGTTACAGGTCTAAACACAAGATATCTCCAAAAACACCATTCTGCAAAGTTGGGGTTATAATATGGAAAAATATTCCTTGAACAAAAATTCATTTTTCCATCATAATGTAATAATACTGTAGAGATGAATCTATGAACTATTTATGAACTATGTGTTTGCAATATTAACTAAGACATATTGGTTGGTGCTTTTCTTAAAAAGAAAATAATAGTAGTAAGGATATTAGAGCTGCAGACTTGAACTGGAGAAAGCTGATACCCACTTTACTGCTTCATTATTATCTACGCTGTTTTACCCTAATTCTCATTCACTGAAGTTATCTAATGAGTAAAAACTCAAATTACTGGTAATGTCAGGATAGCACATTAAGGATGTAAATTTTAATATTTGCTAAATTTATACTCTGAATTATAATCTGAGGTTGGAGGAAGACCTAAAATCAGATGATTGACAATCTATACATACACATTACAGCATACTGAAAATTATAAAAACTTGATGTCTTCAGGGCATATATAAATATAATCATTGTCATGGTCATGATTGTGTTGAGTTTCAGCACCAATCTACATAATTTTTCAAGCCACAGTACACCTCAGCTTAAGTGTGTTTCACAAACAATGCCAAGTTTGTGACATCCACAAGCTGCAGTGCCCAGCAACCATCTATTAAACACAAACTTCCAACCTCCGGCCTGCATCTGATACTTGGCATGTGATGTACTCCAGAATGAAATAGAAGATAAGACAGTTTCATGGAAGTTCTTCCAAGTAGACTTCTGTGGAATTCTGACAAACTGGATTCGAATGTATCTCACCCTGTAATGGCACAAAATTATAGCAGTCCACCTATACTTTCACTGCCACATCAGGCATTCTGCACTGACAGGTATTGTTGAAGTTTTTGATGAACTCATTTCATTTTCAGCTCACTGCTAAGACAAATCCAAAATGGTTGCAGGCACAAGAGGACACCAGAACACTGCTTGGAACAATCAGTCCACCATAATATCTGGACTTTGCCTGAAAGCTATGTCTGTCTCTTCTCACCTGGAGTTGAGGTGATTCATGCTATTTTCTGCTGAGATAGCATTTTAACTTTCATTACCACTACTGACAATTCAACAACAAATGCCTTGTTTTCTTTGGATTCAATTAATTTTCTTTACTACATAGACAAAAAAAAATATCCTTGCTATTGAGTTCTCTTTCAATTTTTTTTTTATCCTTCCATATCTATTCTACAAATATTTTATCTTTGGGATACCATTTTTCAAAACTAAAAGTCTTTCTAAAGCAGCTTACAATAAAAAGAAAACAAATGCCACACTAAAAGATTACTATCAATATTACTAATAAGAACAGGTTGCTTACCTGTAACTGTGGTCCTTTGAGTGGTCATCTGTGCCCTCATACATTAGGAGCTTTCGCGCCTGCGCAGTAGCGTTCAGAAGATTCTAGAGCTCGATAGCTTGGCAGGAACCCCTCCCCCATGCCGGTACTGCGCATGCTCAGCCTGCCGAGCTACCGTCACTCCTCAGTTCTTGGTCCGCCGAGTAGAATGGGACCTGAAAAAGAGGGGAAGGTTGGGCGGGCATGTATGAGGGCACAGATGACCACTCGAAGAACCACAGTTACAGGTAAGCAACCTGTTCTTCTTCTTCATGGTCTCTGTGCCTCATACATTAGGAGACTGTGTAGCTTACCGGTAGGACGGTGGGTCAGGTCCTACAGAACAGAAGCCAGCACAGCACATCCAAATTGAGCTTCCCTCCAGGATGGCAGTCTAGCCTGTAGTGGCGCACGAAGGTCGATTGCTGGGACCAGATCGCTTCACGGCAGAGTTCCTGCAGATCGACTCCTCGCAGGAGGGCTACAGATGTCGCCACGGCTCTTGTGAAATGAGCCCGAAGAAAGTCTGGCGGAGGCTTCTTGGCAAGCTCATATGCCAGGTGGATAGTCTGGGCCGCCCACTTGGAGAAGCGCTGGGTGGACACCTTGTGGCCTCTTCAACGCCAGCCACAGCACACAAAAAGGTGCAGAGTCTGTCGAAAAGAGGCAGTCCTGTCTTTGTAAAATGCCAAGGCCTGACGAACATCCAGGGAGTGAAGGGACCGCTCCAGAGGTGTAGTCGGGTCCGAGTAGAAGGTGGGCAGGATGATGTCCTGGCTCAGATGGAAGTTGGACACCACCTTTGGCAGGAATGAAATGTCAGGCCGAAGGACCACCTTGTCTCTGTGAAAGACGAGGTATGTCTCGTCAGACCGTAGGGCTGTCAGCTCTCCCGCCCGCCTGGCAGAGGTGACAGCCACCAAGAAGGCAGTTTTCATGGCGAGCAGCCTGTCATCTGCAGTTGCCATTGGTTTGAAGGGCGGTCTTGTCAGCTGCGACAGCAGCAACGACAATGATCATGACGGCAGCGGCGGCGATACCGGTGGGTAGAGGTGCTGCAGGCCCTTGAGAAACTGCTTGACAGTACTGTCTCGGAAGAGAGCAGCCGATGGGGATCGTGGTGGTTGGTATGCCACGATAGCAGCGAGGTACACCTTCAGTGACGGGAAGGCCAGGCCCTGCTGTCGAAGGTGCAGGAGGAAGTAGAGCACGGTTGGCAGGCTGACAGGCGGCACCAGCTCCCGACGTTCCTCGGCAAAGGCAATGAAGCATCGCCACTTGTAGCGGTAGTTGAGGCGAGTCAATTCCTTTCTGGCCGCAGTCAAGACGTTCCCGATGATAGGGTCGTCTATGGCGATATCCTCCAGGCATGGAGGGCCAAGAGCGGCAGGTCTGAGTGCAGCACGAGACCGTTGGAGTGGGATAGAAGGTCCGGTACCATCGGGAACCGGAGGATCTGTCCCCAGGTGGCCTCGAACAGGGGCCTGAACCAGTGCTGCCTCGGCCAGTACGGTGCCACGAGAACGACGTCTGCTCAGTCCGCGAGGATCTTCGATATCACGCGGCCCAGAAGGGGAAACAGAGGGAACGCGTAGAGGAGTCCCTCATTCCACTGAAACTGGAACGCGTCACCGATGGAGTGGTGATCGTGGCCGGCCCTGGAGCAGTATCGACGGCACTTCGCGTTCTGGCTGGTGGCGAAGAGGTCGATCATCAGCTCGCCCCATTGGTCCCAAACCATCTGGAAGGCCTCGCTGGAGAGGGACCACTCGTGGTGGGATGAGGTGTCCCTGCTGAGGGCATCCGCTGTGGTATTCTCCTGCCCGGCCAGGTGAACTGCCACCGGATGGATCTGGAGTGAGACGCACCAGTCCCAGAGGTCGAGGGCGATGTTGACGAGAGTAGTGGAGTGAGTCCCTCCTTGCCTGTTGACGTAGCAGACCACCGTCGTGTTGTCAGTGAGGATCAACATCGTGTGGCCTGCGACGAGGTGACGAAACACCCTCAGAGCTTTGGAGATGGCAAGCAGCTCGAGAGCGTTGATGTGGAGGGCGGTCTTGTGTCCGATCCACCGACCACGGACTCTAAGGTCGCCGGAGTGTGCTCCCCAGCCAAAGAATGAGGCATCCGCAGTTACCGTGAGGGGTTGTGCTCCTGGAACAGCATGCCTGACAGGAGGTGGCTGTAGGACTGCCACCACAGTAGTGATTGGTGCACCTGTTGAGACAGCTGGTAGCGGCGAGACTGGTCATCCCAGAGTGGATTGAAGGCCCAGACGAACCAGTGTTGAAGCGGTCGTGCGCGCAGTCTGTAGGTAACGGCGGTCGTCGAGGCCATGTAACCGAGGAGCTGTTGGATCCTCCTGGCCGACAGCATCGGAGCATGGAAGGCAGCGGACGCTGCCCGACAAAGCGTCCACGCCCTGTCCAGTGGTAAGTCCGCCTCGCTGCTACCGCATCCAGGGTCGCCCCGATAAAGTCGAGAACCCTCATGAGCTCGAGATGGGACTTCTTCGGATTGACCCTGAGTCCAAGCGGAGTGAGAAGGGTCAGAGTCCAGTGAATGTCTTCGTACAGTTTCTGCTGGCAGGACGCCACCAAGAGCCAATCGTCCAGGTAGAGGTAGACGCAGACGCCTTTCGTCCACAGGAATGATACGACAGGGGCCATGCACTTGGTGAAGACCCGCAGTGTGGTTGAGAGGCTGAAGGGCAGCACCCGGTATTGGTAACAAGTGCTGTCGACCGCAAACTGCAGGTACCGTCTGTGCTGTGGGCGAATGGAGATATGGAAGTAAGCGTCCTTGAGATCAATGGAGGCGAACCAGTCCCCTTGTTGAAGGAAGGGCAGGATCGAGGGTACCGTGACCATCTTGAACCTCTTGGGGCGGATGTAGTCGTTTACCCCTCTGAGGTCTAGGATGGGCTACAGGGTTCCGTCCGCCTTCGGTACCGTGAAGTACTTCGAGAAGAAGCTGGTGGTCTTGGCTGAGGACAGAAGTGTCTTGATCGCTCCCTTTTGTAGAAGGGACTGGATCTCTTCCAGCAATACCGAGCTGGTTGGGGTGGAGTAGTAGACCCCTCGTGGTGGAATGTCCTGGAACTCTATGGCGTATCCCAGGCGGATGATGGTAAGTACCCAGGAATCCACAGTAACTTTCTGCCACTGGGCGAGGTGTCTTGCCAGGTTTGGTTGTTGTTGAAGGGTTGCCGAGGGTGAAGACTGGAGTCAGTGGAGTCCTGCGCAACACATCAAAACCGTGACTTCAACTCAAACGAAGACGAAGAGGACGGGTGTCTTCGAGGAAGCCTCCGTGCAGCGGATGAAGTGGATGGCTGGGACGCAGTCGTTTGCAGTGACCGCGGTTGATATGCGGAGGAGGAGGAGGACCTCGCCACGATGGTCTAGAGGTGAAGCTGTGGCGGGACTGGGCCGGCTGGTTGATGCCCATCTTCTTTGCCGTCAGACAGGCCTTGATGAGATGATCCATGGCCTCGTCTGTCGACGTGTGGAAGAGTCCCTGGCCATCAAACAGGAGGTCCTTGATCCTTCGGCGGCTATCTTTCTGGAGCCCCAATGACTGCAGCCAGGCATGCCGATGAAGGGCCATCACGCCTACCATCACCCTCGAGGTAGCCTCCACAGCATGCCTCGAGGAAGCAATCTGTTAGTTGGCGACTGCAACAGCCTCACCAAAGCAGTTAGTGGTGGTAGCGCGGGATTCCTCCGGCAGCTCAGCGAGGAGTGGGGTGAGCCGGTCCAGGATGTTACGATGGTAGGCCGCAAGGCATGCCATCGTATTCAGGGTCCGGGCCACCAAGGAAGATGCCGAATGAAATGTCTCCCGAGGGAATCGAGCTTCCGGCCTTCACAGTATGAGCTCAACTTCCTCCCTTCGTCTGGGCCAACTCGACCACTATTGAGTTCGGTACAGGATGGCAAAGAGGAACTCCGTGTTCTCTCTCTGCGTCCTGTACAGATGTTCCAGCCTATGAGATATAGGCTGCGCTGAAGCCGGCTTCACCCACAGCTGCTTCATAGCCTTGAGCAACATCGGGAGAAATGGCAGCAGCGCAGTCAATGGCGGGCGTGTCTTGAGGTATTGGAACACTGGATCCTGCGCCGCTGGAGCCGGTTCTGCAACCTTCAGGCCGAGGACCGTGGCCATATGGAGGAGGATCGCCGAGAACTGCTGCACGTCCTCGGGTGCCGACTCTGGACTCGGTTCCCTAAACGCCAGCAGAGGCGACTCGTGAGATGACGGAGTTGACTCCTCACAGTCTGAGTTTGACTCATATGACTCCGATGATGGCGTGGAGATCTCTCTGCTGCTCTCTCCTGGGATGGCTTGCAGGCAGGGAGAGCCAGAGTCACCGCCGGAGCAGGACGCTGCGCCGGTACCGAGGTCGACGCTGTAGTCAGGATGGGCGTGACCTGGAGGGGTACCACCGATGGCCAAGGGCGGTGGGCAGCCTGTGTCGTCGATGTCACGGGTCACGTCGCTTGGGCCACGGTGGTCTGTGGCATAGGACGCGTCGCGGTTGCCATTGTCCACGGAGGGGGTGACACTGCCCTGTAGCGGAGTGAGGGCTCCCGGAGCCTCCAACGGTGCAGCGAGTCGGACCGGCGAGGCAATCGGCTCGGCATCCTCTCATAATGGGAGCGATGGGCCTCCCTGGAAGGCGAGCGAGACCGGTGTCGCAGAGACCAGTACCGGACGTCAGGGTGGTACCGGTACGATCGGGAGTAGGAGTGGTCGACCCCGGGGGCTCGCGCCAGGGGTGCTCCTGGCTGTACCTACCGAGGTAGGAGGTGGAGGAGTAAATGGTGTCCCTTGAGTAGGCTCTCTCCAGGCTCATCTCCCGATGTCGAGGGGATGGAGGCCTGGCTCTCTGGTCAGGAGAGCGGGAGTAACCGTGTCTAGAGGCTGGCCTGAGGGAAGGCAAAGGTTGATGTTGGACCACAGCCTCCTCCCGGCGGTCGACCGATGGATGGTGATAAGGCAGGGTAACCGCAGTCGTCAGCTTGGGCAGTTCAGAGGGCGGGACCTGCACGGTCTGCTCCTCGTCAGACACCTCGAGGACCTCTTGCTCAAGAGCCTCTTGCTCCTCCAGGAGCTCTTCTGGTTCCTCAGAGAGCTGGGTGGGCGGAGGTGTCGGGAGATGAATCTCCTTTTTAGAGGAGCGTCTCTTTTCCTTCCTCCTCTTCTTTTTCACCTTCTTCTTCCTGGCATCCTGGGTGAGAGGACACTTCTTCTGAGCCAGTGTCAGAGGCTTTGGGGAAGGTGGAGGCCTGCGAGCCCGCAGGGTCCTCCTGTGCCGGAGGAGCCGAGATCTTCAGGATCCTCGGGAGCTTCATGATCAGTACCGAGCCCGGTACCAACGAGGTGGAAGGTGCGGTAGCCGCTGCTGCTGCCGATGAAGAGGTCGTTGGGCGAGAGGATTTCTCGGGCATGACACCGTGGGCTTCGATCTTCTGGGCACACAGGGACTCCTCCCAACAATGAGACTTCAGTCTCGCTGAGCGGTTGGGGAGGGTCTGGTGGGTAAACTGCTTGCAGACCGGGCAGGCCTGAACGTTATGGCCCTCACCCAAATAAAAAAGGTGCTTGTCTAGAGAGCTACCTTCCTTCTCAGGAGACGCAACTCTTAAACAACGCCGACATAGAATACGTCTAGGAAAGAAGAGAAGAGGGGGCGAGGTTCGAAAATCGACAAAAACCAGTCCAAGAACCAAATCGTAGTCAAGCCAAAAAACCGGATCGGAACCAGAAACCGAAACAACAAAGCCAAATCGTAAGACAAAATCTGAAATCCAAAAAGCCGAAACCATAGTCAAAAAGTCAATAATCAAGCCAAAAAAGTGCAAGCTATGAAGAATCTTCGTTCGCAATGGCGGACAAGAAAGAACTGAGGAGTGACTGTTGCTCGGCGGGCTGAGCGTGCGCAGTACCGGCATGGGGGAGGTGTTCCCGCCAAGCTATCGAGCTCTAGAATTTTCTGAACGCTACCGCACAGGTGCAAAAGCTCCTAATGTATGAGGCACAGAGAGTACAAAGAAGAACACAATTAATTTAACTGTTTTCTAAATTCATAGCCAAAAAAAGGATGACACATAACATAGTACCGGAACCATTATCAAAGCACTATGATATCAGTCTGCACCCAAAATGGAATAAGAGTAATGATGATAAAACCAATTCTACTTTCTGACTAAAGGTAGAATGAAACAAAAATGCATTGAGGAAATGCCTAACAGGCAAAAGAAATAAAAGGCCAAACATCTCTACCACTCTCTCTGTCTCTTTCTCTCTCTAAGAAGAGGTCTGACATCAGAGAGAAGACCCTGGCATTCTTGCCACCCTCATTATATCTGCTGGCAATTGTGGAAACAGTATCACTATGGCCAATCCCAAGGGGCAGAAAAGTTCATAAAGGAGCAAGTTATCCACAAGATAGTGTGGTCCTACAATTGTGTGATTCACAGAGACCACGAAGAAGAACACAATTACTTAGGCAGTTACATTTAAACTACACTTCACATTCTCCCGTCTGAGAAAGCTCCTTGATTAATTAGCAATTAATTTGCTGTATGTTACACTTTCTGTAAACCTCCTCATTTCTTGAAAAGCACTGATTTCATCTCTGTTGTTCACCAAGACTTCAACTCGAATTTACTCATATTAAGCTTCTATGTATTTCAATAAATGTGTTTTGTTTCTAGTCTATGCCTATTGAATAGACAGCAACCTGTCTTTGGCCAAAGACAGTTTCCAAAGGAAACACTTCCCATAGCACATTTGAGCGGAATCTCCTCTCCCATCATTCATGTTCCAGAAGGGCCTATTCTCTCTATACCCCCTGAGTAAGTGTGATAACAGCAGCAGTTCAGCAAACCAATGCTGTATTACTTAAAGAGTCCCTTTTATCAGACAAATTTAGATAATCTGAAGCTACATTTGGGAATTCTTTGTCCAGGCCATAAAGAGCAAATTCTACTATGCTGTTATTCCCAGTACCTATTAACATAACTAGCCAATAATCACTAATTCCCCCTGAGATCCTACATGATTACAATGATGATGAATCAATTGAAAGTACTGGTCCTATGCTTGAAAG
The DNA here is from genome assembly GCA_948472985.1 of Iguana delicatissima. Classification (NCBI taxonomy): domain Eukaryota; kingdom Metazoa; phylum Chordata; class Lepidosauria; order Squamata; family Iguanidae; genus Iguana; species Iguana delicatissima. The sequence goes on from CAOKZL010001777.1 coordinate 450,110, forward strand.
CACCCAGCTCCATCACCTCCATGATGCAGCTATCATCTACTAAGAGTTCTCATTCCATACATCTACCACAAAATGAAATTAGCAGTCATTCATGCTTTTGAGGGCTGCTTTTGTTCACGCTGCACAACTGATCCTTGCTCTACTACTATATACATCCAAAATAGCCAACTTCAATATTTTCTGCAATTTACCTGGGGGGACAGAGTAATCTGATCTCTTCACAGATGACTGGGTTCTATAAATAAAAGATGGCATCACCAAGAAGTAACAACTTTAAAGATATGGAGTAGACTTAGTCAGATGTTGGGTGAATGGCAGAAGGGGTGGGATAGAGGTCCAAGAATTATTTGGATTCTTGTAAGATCCTCACAAGAATAAACTATCACTGACAATACTTTTGCAGACCTCTCTCTTCCTCTTTTGAAGTGAATCAGCCCATTTAAAAACTACAGCTTACATACAATTTGGTAGAAACATCAGTGCTGGAAAATGCAGCAACATTCATGGCCAACACAAAATAGGTATTTTGGATTGCTGGTTGGCTTCCTGCTTCTCTTTTTAAAAATATGGAACACTTCACAAGTTTGTGTATATCATTCTTGTGCAGGGGCTATAGCAATCTTCTCTGCTTCTTTCTAGTTATAGTATATATGCCTTGCAATACTGTCATAACCAATAAGGTTAATACAAGGTATGGTAACTGCTACCTGAAAACTTTCTCCTGCATTTGTACAGCACGCTTCAACCAAGGAACTGAGACATCTCACTTAACTGTTCTGTCACCTTCAGCCTTCTGTCTTCTTCAACAAGGAAAAATCTTCAACAGGGAAGAATCTTTCAACAAGGAAAAATACCTCCTTGTTATCACCGTGAACTGGTCTGGCTTCGGTAGACATTAGATATCATTTTGATATCGCAATTCGGTCTTGTTTTGCCAGCCTCAGCCAAGTGTTTGTGAGGCCTCCGAACAAGCATGACGCTAGGCATGGCTATTATAAGCTGAATCATTTCTGTTTACACGTAAGCAAGCCAGAAACTGCCAGATCTGCTTTAGGAGACCTCCCGAAACAAACACCTTAATTAAAGATGCACGCTCACGCAGACCCCTGCCCTGAGCCGGCACCGTGGCGAGCTATACGCTCAACTGCCCAAGCAGGCTGCATCTGCATACTGGCCATCCTATTGTCAATTCGAACTTAACTCAATCATGTTAAATGCTGACCTCTCGGAGACATTGTCTCTCGCCCAAACCTCATTGTTTTCGCCCCAGACCAGACTTGCTCATGGTCATACCTTCCCTAATAAAAACCCCCAGTTCCGAGAGTTCCTCAGATCGCTCCAGACTTCCATCCAGCCTTGCTGCTGCTCTGTCCAGCGAATTCCCCTCTGCCGCCACACCGAGTTTCTTCTCTTCAATTGGACTTCTCCAGGACTACGAGAAAGGTGTCGTATCACTCATTTCCCCCCAAAACTCTCATTTCCTATTTCTAGTTAGCTGTGTGGTGGTGTTTTCTTAATAATTTGTCTGCTTGTTAATAAATATCATTGTTGCTACTTTAACTGTCTGACTGCTCACTGACCTGAACCTGTATACATAGGGTAAAAGATTTCCGCTAAGTTACCCTGCCTCTCGCTGGCTTAAGAGAGTGCTCCAGCTAATTTCCCCATCTTTGCTTGGTTTGATTTGGTTATTTGGGAGCCCCTCCCGGGACCCCCAATCTACAGGGTAACATCCCTATCCCACATATCTCAATGGTAAATGTCAGCCAAGACAACCACAACAGGCACTGATCTCAACACACTGAACACAACAGGTGTGTTGCTTATCATTTGAATCTTCCCTCCCAATAAATGCATCATGTCTACACAACCACTCAGAGACCAGACACAACTTTTTCTGACCTCTTTCAGCCATAACAAAATTATAGTAATTGAGTTAGATTTTCAAAAACTTCAAAGTAAATACTGTGTGTGATGATGCTCATGAGAAAACCTTCCTTCTGTCCTTTAGGGCTGTAGAAATTCTCTGCCTCTGCAAATTACAGCTGATCAACATATGTGGATAGAATCAAATGGGTGGCCCTACTGAAAGGGTTAAACTGTAGAAGTCGTTGCTTAAGTAAAAAAACAGAAAAATAAAGTGAGCAGATGCGTCCTTTATCTTATCAGAAGGCTTAGGTATGCACTTAGCTATGCAGGGAACTTGGGGAGTTTTTATGTCGGTGTAACGCAGTGAGAGTACTCCCTTGGTACCGAAATACATCATATTGAAAACTGTAACCTGGGGCTCTGTAACCTGTAAACTTTTCATATATGGTCATACGTTAATCATTTCCTGTACCTGTTTTGGAAAATGTATAAATGTGTGCTGATACCTGACTCTGGGCTCTCAGTCTTTTGGAAATTCATTCCACTGAGATCCCTGTGCAGTAAAAAATAAACTTTTTGCTTTCTAATCTGATGGTCTCAGTTCTTGACAAGCTATTACGCTACAAACACTGGACAATGTCTGTCAATGACCGTCAGTACTATCACTGACTATCAAAAATATCCAGCCTTTAGAAACCTAACTTTGTAGGAAAATTCTACCCACAGATCCATGGATACAAAGGCACCCATTTTGATTGTACTATAAAACCCAGGCTTAGGTGGGTGGGGGCACCAGAATCTTATGTACCTAATTTTAAAAGTCAGTTGCTAGCTGTGTTTCATTTTTAAAAGAATGTTTCAAATTCACATACAGACACTTGCATTTTCTCCACTTGTCTTCATATTCTATTTAACAGGATGTCATAGGTTTTATGAAAAGCAGCAGGAATATTTTTTTAAAAAAATATATGATGTGCCATTTTCAAATGTTAGGGAAACTGCAGGATTTAAAATTTATCACAATTTAAATATTAACTACTGATACATCTTTCTTAATGTATTATACTCGATATCTGCAGTGAGCCACTGACAAATGCATTCAAAACACAGAGTATATTAAAAACCATGAATGTGAGAACTTAATTAGATCAAGAGGAAGGAGTTCAGTTAGGCCTCCCCCCCCTTTTTTTTTCTTCACAGCTACCCTCATAAAGCAATTACCTGGTCAAAATCCAACTTCATGATGGCCTTCTGGAGATATCTCACTCCGCCATGGATCAGTTTAGTGCTTCTGCTGCTGGTCCCTGATGAGAAATCATCTCTTTCTACAAGGGCTGTTTTTAGGCCTGTGTAACCAGAAAACCAAATTAACTTCTTAAATTACACAATTTGTATGTAATTCATTAAATATCCTTCTCTAGGGTAGAGACAATCAGAAGAAAAATTGCTCAGAATATAGATGAATTTGTATTCAAAGTACACAGCGCCATCTTTTTGGCAAGCAGCTTCTTCGGGGAAATCTTTTTTTTTTAACGTGATAAATGAAAATGGCCACAGAAGGGGGAGGGGGGTATAAGAATATACATTCTGATACTACAGAGTTGAAGAAATGTATGAGAGTAGTCTAGATTTCTATAAACAACCAAAGCCTGTGGGGTTCCCCTCTTTCTTGTCTCAACAGTTCAGAATAATAAAACACAGTGCTAAGGCTACAAACCTGGAAATAAGTCCCACTGAATTCAATAGGGTATACTTCTGAACAGATCTATAGTGTAATCCAATTCCTATTCTTTAAACAAGGTTAACATTACAGTGGTTCAAGGGAATTCAATCAGGGCCACAGTTTGTCAGTATGCTTACATACTTAAATTGCTAAGGGTGAAGGCAACTGTGACTACTGTGTGGAATCCAACTATATCGTTCCAGTGATCAATTTGCTTCAGTTGGTGAAACCAGGAAGGTGGCAATTCCCCCACAGCCATCAGGTGTGGGGGGAGCCTTGCTGTCAAAACCTCCATCCAAGGGCTGCAAAGCCCTTCAGAGCAGATGTTCAGGTCATGTGGAGGGCTACAGGAGGGAAGGAAGGGGAAAGTCCCACCACACAAGTAGTCATGCAGGAGCGTGATGCTGGAATAAAACACCATCTTCATTGACATATCATCAATAATCTTATTACTACTTGTAAGCATTGGGAGAGGTGTTCTTTAAATGAAAAATGGTTTTTAAGAAAAACAGTTTCAAAGAAAATAATAAATAATTGGTTTAATCACCTGTCAACCAAAGCTTTAATTCATAAACTGATAAGGGCCAATATTGAGATCAGAGGGGTATCAAATTTATGGTCTTGCTATTTTGTTTTTGTCCCTCGTTTTACTACAAATTGAGGGGTGGGGGAAGCAGGCAGGAAGAAAAGGAAAGATAAAAGAAAAAAGAATGGAGATGACAAATAAAAGATGTCCTTTCCTTTCAACAATGAGTGATCATGAAATTAATAAAATTAAGTTAACAAAAGCTATTTTATTGTTCCTTCAATATATCAAAAAGACACCTATTTCAACATTTCAGTAACATGAAAAATGATTTTACATTTTTATCAATTAAAATCCAGCTAATTAATCAATAAAATCCCCCCATCTGTTTCCAGTAGTAACACATGGATTAGTTATCCTATAATACACCTTAGCCACCAGTTTCTATACTGCAAAAGAATAACAAGAAAAAAAAGATAAGATTGAATTCTTCTTGACTTTTTTCTGTATGTATGAGGGATGGAATCTAGTTACATTAGAAGTGTTTTTTCATGAATTTATTCTCACTAGCTCAGAGCCAGGCTTTTTTCAGTTCACTCTATGCATTCTACTTTCATAGAATCATAGAGTTGGAAGAGACCACATGGGCCATCCAGTCCAACCTCCTGCTATGCAGGAACACACAGCAGAGCACTCCCAACAGATGGCCATCCAGCCTCTGCTTAAAAACCTCCAAAGGAGACTCCACCACACTCTGAGGCAGCATATACCACTGCTGAATAGCTCTGACTGTTAGGAAGTTCTTCCTGAGGTTTAGGTGGAATCTCTTGCTGTAGTTTGAATCCATTGCTCCTTGTCCTAGTCTCTGGAGCAGCAGAAAACAAGCCCACTCCCTCCTTGACATGATATCCCTTCAAATATTTAAACCATGACTATCATGTCCCCTCTTAACCTTCTCTTCTTCAGACTAAACATACCCAGCTCCCTAAGCCATTCCTCATAGGGCGTGGCTTCCAGACCCTTCACCATTTTGGTTGTCCTCCTCTGGACACACTCCAGTGTGTCCATATCCTTCTTGAACTGAGGTGCCCAGAACTGGACACAGTATTCCAAATGAGGCCTAACCAACACAGAATAGAATGGTACCATTACCTTCCTCGATCTAGACACCATACTCCTATTGATGCAACTAAGAACCACATTGGCTTTCTTGGCGGCCGCATCACACTGCTGACTCATGTTCAGCTTGTGATCTACCAAAACTCCTAAATCCCTTTCACACGTACTGCTATCCAGCCACGCATCCCCCATCCTATATTTGTGACTTTCATTTTTTCTGCCTAAGTGTAGGACTTTACATTTGTCTCTGTTGAAATTCCTTTTCTTAGCTTTGGCCCAGCTCTCCAATCTGTCAAGCTCATTTTGAAATTTGATCCTGTCCTCTGGGGTATTAGCAACCCCTCCCAATTTGGTGTCATCTGCAAATTTGATCAGCATGCCCTCTACTCCTTCATCCAAGTCATTGATGAAGATGTTGAATAGCACTGGGCTCAGGACAGAACTCTGTGGCACCCCACTAGTCACTTCTCTCCAGGATGAAAAGCAGCCATTGGTGAGCACCCTTTGGGTTCGTTTGGTCAACCAATTACAAATCTACCTAACAGTAGTACTGTCCAGTCCACATTTTACTAGCTTCTTTGCAAGAATGTCATGGGGAACTTTGTCAAAGGCTTTACTAACGTCAAGATATGCCACGTCTACAGTATTCCGTTCATCTATCAAGCTTGTAACCCTATCATAAAAAAGAGATAATATTAGTCTGGTATAACTTATTTCTGAGAAATCCATGTTGACTTTTAGTGATTACAGCATTGCTTTCTAAGTAATTAGAAACTGATTGTTTAATGGTCTGCTCTAGGATCTTTCCTGCTACTGATGTCAAGCTGACCAGGCAATAATTATTTGGGTCCTATTTTTTTCCCCATCTAGAAGATGGGGATGACATTTGCCCTCCTCCAGTCTGCTGGGACTTCTCCTGTTCTCCAAGAGTTAAGAAAGATTACTGCAAGTGGTTCAGAAATGACTTCTGCCAATTCTTTTAATATCCTTGAATGTAATTCATCTGGCCCTGAGACTTGAATTCATCTAGTTTAGCCAGATATTCCTGTACTACTTCTCTACTTATTCTGTGCTGCATTTCCCTCGCTTCCTCACCTGCTCCCCACTCCCCAGATTTGGGTACTTCTATCCTTTTGGGAGAAAACTGAAGCAAAGAAGGCGTTGAGTAGTTCTGCCTTCTCTCTTCCCCCCGTTGTTAAGTGGCCATTTTCTCGACACAGTGAGCCTATCATTTCCTTGTTTTTCCTTTTGCTATGGACATATCTTATTGTTTTTGATGTCTCTGACAAGCCTGAGTTCATTCTGTGCTTTAGCTTTTCTGACCTTCCCCCTACTTATTCTGGCTGTTTGCTTGACTTCCTCTTCGGTAGTTTCACCATTCTTCCATCTCCTGTACATGTTTCTTTTAACACTTAGCTCAGCTGAGAGTTCTTTAGTCAACTATTCCGGTTTCTTTAGACACCTGCTATTTTGCCTCCTTATTGGCACAGTTTTAAATTGTGCCTTCAGTATCTCACTTTTAAGAAACTCCCATTCATCATGAACTCCTTTCTCTTTAAGTATTCTTGACCATGGGATTTCAGCAAGTAACTCCCTACAGAAATACTCCCTTTTTATTTTCTTGTGGTACAGTGATATGTGCTAATTTGCAGAGTGACCACATACTCTTAAGAATATAAATGCTTTACTAGATGAGGTTAAAGTTCACCAAGTCAACCACTTCAGCAAATTATGGGGTGCTAGTTACTTAGAAATTAATCAACGATCCACAGCTAGATTGGGTCTTACTATCTTACAGTCAAGCTTCTGTTAACTCTGCACTACCTAATACAGAAATAGGGCTTCCACCCACTCAACAACCCTACCTTCTTATGGAGGGGTACCAGAACCACAGAACTAGAAGTATACTACTACTGTAGTTCTAAGTGGATGTCCTTACAGAAAAAAGGCAGTACTTCTTCATACAATCCACAAATACACTATGGAACTCACTATCACAAAAGGCAGTAATAAGAATTAACTCACATGAAGACAAATTGATCCAGAAGAAGTCTATTACAACGACTAGTCATGATGGCTATATATTACCTCCAGTATCAAAACCAGTACGTCACTGAAAACTAGTTGCTGAAGAGAGCACTACTGCACTCCTCTTCTGCTTATGGGATTTCTATCGGTACCCACCTCACCACTGTGGGAACAGAATGCTGAACTAGAGAGTACTTCAAGCTAACATAGCAGAGCTTTTGTAATCATCGTTAAGAACATAACCAGCAGCTTGGGTTTTTGAATATGATTCAGAAATCCATTTCATGGTTAAAAGAATATATACTCATATAGAAGTAAACCCTTTTTTTAAATAAACTTTAAAAGTTACTATTTCAGAAAATATGAAAATCCCAGAAATTCTTTCTGCAACTCTTGAGTACAGTCAGCCCTCCATATCAATAGGTTTAACATTCATGGATTTGATTACTTGTGGATTATTTGCTGCCACATCCGCTTCTGCCCTACACTATCTTTAATAGGGACTTACAAATCTTTCCTCATGTTTGCAATCTCTCTGCAAACCTTGTGATACCTATTAAAAATGGCACAGAGCAGCAGCAGAGGCGACAGCAAGCCCCACCAGTCACCTATATCTGCCTTGAGAAGGAACAACGACGCCTCAAAAGCAGAACAGGCAGGTGGCATGCCCCCACTATGGATTCAAATATATTGTGTACTGTACATTTGAATCCACAGTGGTTTGAATACACTTCCATCTTCTTGTGTGTGTGTGTCTTAAATATGGTTTGTGACACGCTATAGATACTTGTCATTTTTCTGCTTTCACTAGGTCCTGCACCGCTAACTCCCATGAACGTGGAGGGTCGACTGTATTACCAATCAGATCAATTTTCACTTTTCTATATCATTACCAAAGACCAAAAATCTCATAATTTCAAGAGCCTGGGAGACACAATAATTCTCTCATGTGCTTTATCCAGACAGATGAGTTTCAGTCAGTGTGAGGTTTCAGACAATTATTTGTAGTCTATTATGCTTAGGATAAGAACTAAAGGTCTTTAAAATATTATGGCTTTTTTCTTCATCCCCTATTATCAATAATTAAAATTTTATTGTTGTTATTTTCTGTCATGTCAACTTCAACTTATGATGATCCTATGAATGAGACACATCTAAGAACCCTGGTCATCAACTGTCCTGCTCATTTCTTCATCTGCCTTCATTAAACCAACCCACCTATAGTGTGGTTTCCTTCTTTTCCTACTGCCTTCCATTTTACCCAGCACTATAGTAGTTACCAATCAGTAACTTCGCCTTATAAGATATCCAAAGGACAACAGATTCAGTTTAGTCATCTTCACTTCTAATGAGAGTTCAGGCTTGATTTGCTCAGAAAACCCATTTATTTCTCTTTTTATTTGTCTATTGTATGCATAGAACTCTTCTCCAGCACTACATTTCAAATGAGATTACAATTACGCCTAGTATAAGCTATCCCAACTGATTTAATACAAAATAATTTCAAGGATTTCAGAGGACTTCCACTGCCTCATAAAAACAAGACACACCCATGATATGATGCCAATTGCAAGGAAAGTAAAGCCAGATTGCACATATAGAAACTAACAAATTATATCATGGTAATATTAAGTATTCCTAATTCAGATGGTCTGTTACTCAGTGATGCATAGGTAGTAGAAGATTCTACAAGCAATTCTTTGTATGTCATGAAATACAGAAAATTTTATTTCAACAAATGAATCAGTTGTTAAAGGACCTTTGCCCTTCAAAAAGAATGATTTTAAAATCATCATGAGAATTTAAACAAATTTGAATGCATATATTGTGCACTGACTATTCTGGTAACTTGTTTTTTGGAGGTACTACTCACACATTTTCAAATTTTGTTCTCTAAAACCTAATATAAGCCATAAATCTTAGAAGGAAAGAGGAAGGGAGGTTCCTGAGTATTACTTCTTTGAAATTACTATTAGTACTATTTTGGTCTGACAGTATCTCAGGTTCAGATGTTAAAGGAGGCGAGCCAAGCCATTACATTTGCCCTGGAGGCCTCCTATCAGGAATTTCTTCAAGGAGCTTTCCTTAGCTCTCTTACTCCAGGACTGATACTGTGTCAACTATCAGTTCCACATATAGTGTTCTACTGCCCCTCATTCACCTTGGGATTTTGAGTTTTGCTTCAGGAGGGAAAAAATAAATTAGAATATTCCTGCGAAGATAAACAAATAGTTAATAGATTACTTTAAATGAGACCTTTAATTATCCATGTTACAGAAGCTGTACACATTTGACAAAGACAGGGCAGATGTTTCTTGCACCCTAATAACCTTTTTTAGAAAAGTCTGCAACAGAGATAGGCTTTTCAGACAGGTTTAAGTGCCAATTTTACTCTTTCTGCGTCTTGCGTAGGCTGCAGTTCCTTTCCACCAGCATGCTGTTGAAATTCTATGGTATGGCTGTAACTTCAAGTAGAAAAGTTCTCTTCTATTTTCCAGAAAACCAGTTATGGGGCAGTAAAATAAGCCACATGGGGGATGTGTGTTTTTCTCCTCTTGTGCCCTGCCACCAATTTTTCTGCAGCAGGGGCAGCAAAAACAACCAGGAGAGCCACAAGTAGCTAAAGTATGCTTTTACAGTATGGATTACTGTGAAACTCCATCACAGTTGCAAGAAAACATGGCTGAAGCTAAATTGTCCAGATATCTTTTATACTTTCACAAGCATGTCATCAGTTCAGACTTCCACATCTGTGTGGAACACTGTAACACTCTGGTATAAACAATGACAACTTTAAGATTAATGGCCAAATTGCTAGATGTCTAACAGCCACCCATTACATGGAAGATCAAGTATCATTATCTTGTCTCTTCTTAAAAGCAATTAAGGGGTGCTTTTTATCCTTTGCCCATTTCTTATTTACATTTCTTCTCCTAAAGGTCCCATAAGCACAAAAGTAGCAAGGAGGGGGATCTACTCCATGGTTAACAATGGGAAAGGAATGCAATTGGGAAAATATCATAGAAAGAAAGAAAGAAAGAAAGAAAGAAAGAAAGAAAGAAAGAAAGAAAGAAAGAAAGAAAGAGTTTTCCTTGTCAGTGTACAACACTTATCCAAGCAAACCATTTCCTTCAAGGGATTAAGCAAAGAAAGATGTGAGGATATCTTATCACAGATCTCTCATGTCACATTTGGCTTCACTGTAAAGATCCCAAAGGGACAAAGTTAGGTCATATACTGCAACTTCAAAGTTGGTATGTTGCTTTTTCAACATGTAAGATGGTCAACATGTGGGTTAGCAGAAAGAGAAATTTCCATATTCAGAGGCTGTATCCTTAATTTAATGCCATGGACAAGTAATAGAGGGTAATTACTGACATCATCCTTTTGAGCCATCCAACTGGACACAGAATGCTGGAATGCAAGCTGTAACCAAAGAGGTCATGAGGTAGGAAACAGCCATTCCATCAACCTGATGAACAACTAACTTGTCTTTTTTCCCTTCTTTCCTTTCCAACCATTTTTCCTTTTGTATCATGTTCTTCAGATTGTTTAAACCTATATCTTCTTTTCACTGATTGTATGCCAGCTTCTCTAGGATCTTTTTGGCTAAGAAGAGGGATAAAACTGATTGACATTAATATTAAAGAGGAGGACGAGTGGGTCAGAGATCCAGAAAGGCAATATAAATATTCATTTAACAATGGTCAGCCAGCACTAAATGTAACCTGTTGATACAATTTTCACATTCAATAGACCTGATCTACAATAGCATACAGGAAACTGATGAGGAAAGTAAATTGTTAACCTGACAGAAGTGTCTTCTCATCTCTATAAATGTATTTATGTATTATGTATCCATCTCTCTTTCTCTCCCCCTCACTTTCTTCTGGATTTTTAGTAATTGCAGTGTGAAGTAACAAAATTATCAGGAGATAACCATCAGCCCAAGATTATCTGTTTCATAAAATGTAGCAATTCACAAAATAAATCCAATTAAGATAAGAACCTAGAAGGCAAGAAATGTAATCTCCTGGTAGGAGGGAGGGTAAATCAAAGCTACCAAGTGATCTCTAAAGGAATGGAGCAATCTTTAAAACTAAGTTTAAGTAGTATTCCCTGTTAAGTATCACAACAGCCAACACTTTCAAGCAAAAGTGTGTAAACAGAAAAACAGGGAGAAAGAAGGAGAACAAGGTCAAATCGATTCTTACAAAGGGTGTTGGAGAATACGACAATGCACATCCAAAGAGGAAACACAGGTGAACAATAGCCTCTGCTTTTCTTGGCTTGCATTACCTTAAAGATTTTGCAGTGCTTTATGGTGAGAGTCTGCTATAAACAAGCACATTAGCCTCTCTTGGACTCCCTAAACTTTCATGTCCTCAAAAAAAAAAAATCTAATTATTCCTGGTAACTTTAGAAGATCAGAGCAATTTATTTTTTGTCAAATGTGACTGAAGATTAATGGATACAATCAGGAATAATTTGGCAAAAACGTATCAAACACAGAGAAAGCAGAATTAGTTAAGTGAAGCATCAAACTTAATATGAGAGCAAATCCCGTGAATGAAGAGCAACAATACACAATTCATTAACCAAATGCTATGATGATTTCACACTTCAGAAAGCTACTGATACAATCAACATATACAGTAAAAAAACGATAACTATGGATCAGCACAAACATTGTTTTCTTGTACAGTTCTAGCAACTTTGACATAACTCAGCATTCCCAATCATAAATACTTGTAAAGCCTTATTTGCCTGTAACAGCAATGCCTTGTCCAAAGCTGTTTCTCAGGAACCACAGGACAGGTTCAACCTCCCCCTCTTCAGATGCCCAGTTCTCAGAGTAGCTGAGGATTTGCAAAATATTAAAGCAGAGACAGGTAGCAACGACTTTATTACACACTCATTGTTATCAGCAGTATGCATTTCCTTTCCAGTTACTCAATAACCCAACAGCAAATAGCACCAGCAAATAAGATTTAATGTAAAAGGAGGTACAAGGAGTCTCAAAGGTGTGTGTGTATGTCTGCACAAGCATGTGCATGTGCCTTCAATACACTTGTTGACTTATGGCAGCACTATGAATTTCATAGGGTTTTCCTAGGCAAGGAATACTCAAAGGTGGTTTGGCCAGTTCCTTCCTCTGAAATGTAGCCTACAGAACCTGGTATTCATTGGCAGTTATCAAATACTAACCAGGGCTGACCCTGCTTAGCATCCAAGATCAGAATACTACATTTCTATAGGCTGATTTATACTCTCTCACCACCACATTTCACAAACATGGCCATAAACCAGATTAGAAGACAAACTAGAATCTTCGTTCTTACCAACATGGTACTTGAAGGTCACAGCCAGAATTTTTATCCTTCTATCTATGTACCTATCTTTTTTGTCTGGCTTTAAAAGAAGAAAAAAAAATCCTACAGCATTCTAAAAAGAATGAGCTCAAGGTTTGGGAAGCAGAAGGAAGTAGGAATATTTAAAGAAAACTATCTTTCTAATCTGTCATATTCTCATCTTTTGACATAATGTACTTTGCTGCACCTTCTATGTCTAAAACGCATGGTTCAGGGATACCAAGACAAACACAAATCCACTAAATTTTTATGAAATTTTGGTGCTTGTGACAGATCTACCTCAGAAAAGGAGTCTGCAAACAAGTGTGTAACAAGGAAGGAACATTAAACTCTATACTTGTTCAGTTTAGAAAGAATAATGTGGGTGCAGACCAAGAGTCCAGGCCTTTTGGCTACAGCAGTCACTTCCTGTAAAGCCTAAGTTATTGGATGGATTTATCTACACCTGAAGCACTCATTCAGATCTCAGTGGGTGGGGGAAGGAATGCTCACCCAGGGCAGGGCAGGGCAGGGCAGGTATATATTACTGGCAGGACTCACCTCTTGTAACGGCATCTAAGGCACAACCACTTCCAGTAGCACCTCCACCTATGATGAGGACATCAAATTCATCGGTCTGTCGCAGGCCCTGGAGTTGACTCTCTCTGCTGGGAAGGGATTTATACATCTGTAAGGGTTTACATTCAGAAGCTTCAACAGACACCAGGTGACTCTGCAAGGAGAAAAAGGTAAAGATGTCAACAGATGAAAGAAGGACTGAGACTTGAACTAGAACAGGGCTGAGAATAGAAACTGTGACCTCCTCAGTTCAAAACCATTCTCTGTTCAAAATTCATTAATTACCACAAACTCATTTCACTGCCTGTTCTTGTTCTTAGGACTGTGTGCATCTGAATCTTTCTTAAAGCTTAACAAAAGACTTTCTCTGGGAAATGTATTTAAATTTGAGTTAACAAACAGAAATCTTAACACTGGATATGTACTGCATAATGTACATTAGCTGTGTCATTGTCACAGACTTTAATCCACCTCTAATACTTATTATACTAATTAGCTAGTGTACAGTAGGTTGTTGCCAGCTACCTTAATTATTCAGCAGTCTGCTTCAAATGCATGGACACAAAATAAAATAGTCTTGCTGCTCAATCTCCAGCCCTCCCGCATCCTCCTCCTCCTCCTCCTTCTTTTTTCTCTTTCACAAATGACACAAACACACACCACTATCACATAGCCTACTTAACGACTGGATGGTAAATCAGGCTTTCGGAGTCATGGTCTGAAGGGGACCAATAATCCTTCTCTGACTGAATAACTGATGTCTATGATAGGACTACAGAGACAACACACCAGTGGCTGAATTTGTTAAGAACAGGACTTTTTGCGACAAGGAATTAGACTATGGCCATGTTGTCTTTTACATGTAATCAATGATTTGCGTATCTACAGTTTTTATGAAATGTTACCCTACTTTTTTTAGAAAGAAAAAGGACCCCTGCTAAAGTAAAATAAATGTATATTAAAAGCATTCAGTTCCAAAAACAAATAAAAACACTGAGAAAGACCGTATCTCTTTCATGTCCTGGAGGATTGCCAAGTTAGAGTGGTAGATGTGCTGCTTTTATTGTGAGATATTCAACCTTTAAAATATCCTGGCTCATGGGAATATGTGCTTTAAAAGAATGACTGGGGGTTTTTCTCTCAACAAACTTATTTCTAATCTTACCCCATTTTCTCGCACTTTCTAAGTTCTCTCTCTTTTCACTGGGGGAAGGGGAGGAAGCATAACAACCTTTCAGAAAATGATCCCCAAGATCTAGCAGATCCTGCAATTTACCACCTGGCCTTGCCATACATCTTTTAGTAGAGTTGTATATGATTTGAAGTATATTTTGTCACATTTTTCCATAGTGGCAAAAGTAAATAGAGGGCATGATGCTACTAAAGGCATTCTGAAATATCCTTTCAGAAACTAGACTTCATGTTTGCAAGCTGCAACTCTGCTGGCTCTGCCAAGTCACACACAGTAAATTGGCACAGAAGTCAAGTCTTCGTTTTTTGATGGTGCATACTGAATATGATACCTTGCTAATTTCTGCTGCAATAGAAAATGATAGCAGTAGAGCGACATGTGGGACAGGTGGCACCTTCATGCACATTTCAGTGTCATTAAAGGAATCTATGAAGCTTCAACTAATGCCTGTGCTATTTACTATTTTCCTACATTACTATATTTAAATATGCCAATTGATACTCTCCTCTTTTATCCATGAAGGAGAACAGTAACAGAAACCTGACTGGGGTTGTAATATTTACCAGGGAATAAGTAACTCTGGATGCAGTGGGATTTACTTTTGCATAGACATGCCTCAAATTGTGCTGAGGAACACATATCAATGTTATCTGGACAGGAACTAGTCTGAGGGAAAAGGCAAGATTCTACCTTCCTACTTTCTACAGAACCAACAAAGGCACAGAAAATCTGTTATCCTTTTACAGGAAATATCATGACAATTACATCATTATCCTTCAAAGGCACTGTAGTTGAGCCCTAGCTTAGCCATTGGGAAATCCTCCACACTGAGTGTCTCCCACGTATGAAGTAGCAATCTAAAGGAAATAAAGTCTGGCCAGAAGTAACTACTGAAGCTACAGTCTCTCAGCGCAACCTGCATGAATGCAAGTCCTCACTCTCCATTCAGCATGGTCATCTGAACTGGAAATAAGAACTACTAAGGTGGTCACTTTAACTATTACACTACATCTTCCATTATTTCCAAAATCAGATCAAGGCTTTTACAGCGTCTATGAATCGGCCTATCAAGACCTAATTACCCAAAAGTCACCAGATCTTGTCTGATCTTGGAAGCTAAGCAGGATCAGTCCTGGTTAGTACTTGGATGGGAGACCATCAACAAATACCAGGTCCTGTAGGCTATATTTCAGAGGAAGAAACTGGCAAAATCAACTTTGAGTTCTCCTTGCCTATAAAATTCATGAGGTTGCCCTAAATTGTCAAGTTACTTGAAGGCACATACACACATACAACAGAGTCTCAGTTATCCGACCTAAATGGGCATGCGGAGGGTCGGATAACCGAAAGGTCGGATTACACGGACGCCCGGGGCTGCCACCATTTGGGGGGCGTGTCGGGGGCGTGTCGGGGCGGGCCTGGGGGCATGTCGGGGCATGTCGGGGGGCAAAGAAATGCCTACAGCCAAGCCCCCAGGCCACCACGACATCGGTTAATCTGGAGGGTCGGATAACCGCAGGTCGGATAACTGAGACTCTACTGTACTAAAGGAACTTTGTACGTTGCCCTGAGGATATCAGTCAGTGAGTGTTTTAAAATCACACTAAAATAAATAAGCTTTGTACAGCATACTTCTTCCTGACATTCTTTTTCCTGCTTCCAAACTTGAGAGAAGAGGTGACCATCAACTGACTCTTTGCTCAGTTGTAGGGAAAAAAAATTCATCCCCTACATTCATCTGAAAAATTCATCCCCTACATTCATTCAGCCCCTACATTCATCTGAATCAAAATTAAGTTCTGCAAACCCTGTCACTTATTGGAAGTCATTGGTTTAAAGAGACTAGCTACTTTTTCAAGATTTGGTGGCAACTTTTTCACAAGCCTCCTTTATTTGACTACATTCTAGAGTTCAGAATGTGGGCCTTTAAAAGGAAACATCATGCTCATAAAAAGTGGTGCTTTGAGATGTTTCACAATGTGATGTCTTTACAGTTAGGGATATGTTCATAACAAGAATAAGAAGATGAGGCCCAGAAAGACTTGTACTGGGAAACACCAATCAGAGGGGCATGAATAAGGAAAGAGCAAAACTAAACAGCACTAAGTCACCCTCTGAACAAGACTTTGTGCATAAGCAGTTCATTACTGAGGGCCTTTCCGCACTACACTGTTAAAGTGCTATTATTCCTCTTTCAACATCCTGTGGAATCCTGGGGCGTATAGTTTACTGAGGCCAAAGGGCTCTCTGGCTGAGAATTCCAAAGGCCCCTCCCTAAACTGTAAACCCCAGGATCCCATAGGACGTTGAAAGTGGAATAACAGCACTATAACAGTGTGGTACAGCAAGGATCTTAGCCCCAGACCAATATTCAGCCAACTCGCATGTGATGTGAACAAAAGGTGTGAAGGAGGTGTGAGGGTACAAGGAAGTCCTACTCTCAGTGTCGCCATCTGCTCAATTCCTTGCAGTCCCATGTATGTTTGAGCAGAGAGGCTCTTACTAGAACATGATTAGAGCCTCCACATAATCGGATACCCTAACAGCCAGGTTCCTGACTGCATGACTAGTTGTCTTCAAACAAACATAAGCAGAAGCCTTCCTTCAGACTTCTTCTCTCAACACAGGAAAGTTGGGAACTGAGTATGTAGGGACTCAAGGAGAGGAACGCTAGCATGTGCACACATTTAGCTCTCATGTGAGCACACTAACCCCTTGCACAGACTGTTAACCTTCCAGATTTCTACACTTTTTAAAAGAATAAAGTGTTGATAATAAGGTTTTAAATTTTTTCATTTTGAAGTCAGGGTGTCTACAATAAGAGAGAAACCAGTCTATGGCTTCTCGAAAGAGAGGTGACTGGCACACTACTGAAAACCAGCTTGTTAGGGAGTAAATTAGATGTTTCTAGGCAATATAAGATACAATCTGCACACATGCTAATTGAATTATGTCCTCTCTTAGTGCTGGTGAAATGTTGAAAAGACTCATTTAGAAAAAGCCAGGAACCTCCTGCACTGGGTAGCCAATTAGAGAGCGTCTTGGGGCAACTTCTCTTTTTGCATTTTGCAGAGATAGAGGTCTTTCGCCCCGTCATCTGTATGATTGGCAGGCATTATTAAAGAAAGGACAGTTCAGCTGCCAGACATGCCCACAGCTTAGAAGTGTCAACACTGTAAATGGGATGTCCTCCTTTGCATCAATCCCTCCAGTGATATTCCACCTGCTGTCCTATATTGGGAGTGGGTATGCAATAGCTACAAGGGGACAATGCCACACAATGGATGTGTGAGTCAGAAAAATAGGGATATAGCAATCATATGTTACCGTCTTGCCAGAGTCTTTCTTTCTGTATGCCCCAAGCTTTTACAGAGAAATGTTGACTACATTTTTCTACCACGCTTCAGATTCCATTTCCCTAAAGAAGATTCACAACCCAAAACCTGTGGTGAGAAATGCAGATAAGAGGTGCCCAACATGCCTTCAACCACTCTTCTGCTTGAGCTGGGAAACAGGAACTGTGAACAAGTGTGTGTTGTGTCAACCTACCTCTAGATACTTGTGTCTATTAATTAAAAATTATATGCTGACTGTGGCTACTTACGGCTTTAAAAATGAATTGTGCATTTTGAAGATAACCGTTTCTTCACTTCATAGCCCAATTTGTTTAAAGGAGTAAATCACAAGAGAGTTGAAAAGGAAAAAGGCTTCTCTTGATCTCCCTTCCTCTCATCCAAACCATCCTGTCAGCAGGAACATGACCATTATCAATGATATACAAAGAAGAATGCCACCTTCTCTCTTAAAAATGCAGGAAAGGGTCATAAGGAGTGGGAGGAACTGAATATGGGGCAGTTTAAAGTAAAGGCCAATCCCCTTGCACAACTCAAGAGCTCCGGGCTTCAAACAGCACAGCTGTGGGGTATACTTGCTCTCTGCCTTAGTTTCAAGCCAGAGAGGAAGGCATGGGCTTATCACATTCACACAAATCAGTTGAACCTCACAAGAAAGAATCATCAACATTTAGTCACCCCATATATTGTAGGAGCCACACAAAAGTACCAAAATATGTTTCATTAAGGAGAAGGGTGCTTCCATACAACACAGGTACAGAAACAGACTAATGATACGCTATGTATGGCTCAGATGTGGAGTCAAACTATGCATGACCAAATCAATCCAGCTCTCTACATGCATTATTAACACTACATGAAACTCTTCTCAATTCTTCAAAATGGACACCCTCTCAGCAGCCTCCATTAGTATATGAAACAGCTCTTGGCTCATGGGTGGCCAAAGAATACTGCTCACAAGACTGTTTTAGTGGCCCTTGAGCTCTCCATGCTGCTCTTCTTCTAGCCAAAAAATGGGTGAGTTACCTCTACTGGAAGCCTCCAGGAAAGCAATTCATATTCGAATTGGCTGCAAGATGGTCCTACATTTAAAAAAAAATTTTTTTTTCAAAACCAGAAGTAGACTTCCAGCTACTTCCAGTTTGTTGGTCTGTTTGTCTTTTGGGGCATTTTTCTCAGGCCGGACGGATCTTGAAGTAGAAAATTAGCCCCCAAATTTCCCATAGTTGCCCACTCCTTCCTTAGATAATGACTGTGAAAAAGTCATTTTAAAGCCTGTATGTTTGTTATGTGTACAGGCCAGGTTAACTGATCTGATAGCTATGAACTGACATCCCAAGAAACATCCTGGCCATCACCATATTTCAAAGAAGTCCTAACTGGTAAATTAGCCTCCAAACAAAAACACAGTAGTACGTCAACAGCAAAGGTAAAAACGAATAAGAACATTGCCCTGTTCATATACACAATACTTTAAAATAATGGGAAGAGAGTTCTCTGCCACAAGAGCTTAAAGTATAAACTGGAAAACAATACAAAGAGCATACGCATTTATAAGTCCTCAAAGTTCTTTGCATTCTTTCCTCTTCTGCTTTTTTTACATAGAGAAAAATATATCTGTCATCATATAGAAAGCCCAAATAATGATACTGACCTAGGACAAGGATGGGAAACATGTGGATCTCCAGGAGTTGCTGGAGTGTAACTATCATCAGTCCTCATCACTGTCTATGCTAATAGGAGCTGAGGACTACCAATATTTGAAGGACAACCCCTTCCCCACCCCTGACAACACATACCCCTGGTAACTGGGGCCCCACCTGCACAGGCTTTCAGGAAGACTAAAAATACATAAAACTGTAATTTATATTTGATGTACATCTTATACATTTCATAATCTGTTTTGCACCAGGAACCAGACAAGGAAATTCAAGCTAAAACATATATTATAACATGGAAAATCATATATATATGTGTGTATACATATGTATGTGTATATGTGCATGTATGTATGTGTATATATATGCACACATACAGTCAGCTCTCCTCATTTGCGGATTTCACTTTTGCGAATTTGATTATTCATGGAATATTTGCTATCACCTGTCCTGCCTCCCTATGCCATTTCTAATAGAGATTGCAAGCCTTGTGAGATAGAGAAACTGTAAATGAGGCTTGTAACTCACTATTAAAAATCATGTGGACCAGCAGTGGAGGTGACAGTAACAGTGGTGGGGCTTGGAGTGTGTGGAGGGGGGGTCTACAGTGCATGCGGGCGTGGCCTCAGTGCATGGGGCATGGCCTTGGTGTGTGGGGGTGTGGTCAGGGCATGCGGGGGCATGGCTACGAGCTGGGACACCCCAAAAACATTGTCGCCCGGGGTGAAGTACTCCCCACCCCCCTTTTCTACGCAACTGGGCAGTAGGCACCACAAGCAACCCACTTCTGCCTTGTGAAGGAACCCTGATGCCTCAAAGGAATCCACGGTGGGTTGAATATGGCAATATAGTGTGTGTTAGATATGGTTTGGGAGGGCCTAGAGTTATTCACATTTTTTCACTTCTATGGAGGTCCTATGCCCCTGACCCTAGCAAATGTGGAGGGATGACTATATATGTGTGTGTGTGTATGTATATGGTTACTGATTTAAACCAGGGAGTTTACAACTGTACACTACCATCAAACTAACCACTCTTCATGTGCTAGCTGCAAAGAGAGAATGTAAGACTGCAAATGAAGCAGGTAATACCATCTCTTCCCCAGCCATCCACCCACCCATTTTTTTTAACACAGTGCTAAGCTCATTCTGGTTGAAGCTTTTCTCAGTTTGCTTGCTATTGCACTATCCCAGCATAACAGAGATAGTATTACATTTGTTGGAATGTGAGAGTCACTCACTGCTGGGTTTCAACTTACACGTACTTTAGCACATCAATAACAATCACAATCACAATCACAGTAATAATAATAATAATAGTAATAATTATTCTACTCACATGCTTTTTTCTATATTGAGAAAATTGTGAGAGACCAAAAACAGTTGCTACAGCACCTCCACCAACGAGAACAGTCCCTTTCACTACCTTCCGAAAAGCCATTTTTTTTTATTTCTAGAAAAAAAAAGCAGGAAAGTTTAACATATTAGAAGTCAGAGCAGGGAACTTGTCTTAAAACAGAAACTCAAAGAAATGGCTGTGCATGCCTTAAACAAGTGTACATAAAATGGTACCTGTACGTAAAAATATTCAACTAACAACACTTGCATTCTGCCCTTTCCCCAAGAAGCCTGGGGTTAAATACTTAACAGCTGGCTCAGTTTCAAAGGTATTTTGAAGAGTTTACTGACTGATGATCAAAAGACTTAAGAGTAGATAAAGTCTTAGCAATCAGAGTAATATTAGCAAAACAAAAGGCAAATAGCTGAGGGTCCAGGTATCAAGAATGATACTTATATCAATGTATATCTCTTTACCTACACATGGCATTGCAAGCAAAATGGATCCTGAAGCAGTTTATAACAATTTAAGAAATAATTGGCAGATGATACTATGATTGCAAAAACCAATCTAAAAATACTGAGTGTCATCAGTAGAATCATACAGATCTGATCCCAAGAGGTGGTAGCATCAAAACTGGATACTGTTTGGAGTCCTCTTCCCAGTCCATTGGTTGTTTTTATCTAGCAGAGATTAGGTGCTCCCACTGCTTAGAACTCCAAAAATCAAGCTACATGTTACACTTAATAACAGCATCTGGATATATACTTCCCTTTTACTTTTTTTTTAATGTAAGACTCTGGCTCTTTTCGCACGGCATTTTCCATGTGAAAGGGCCCCTCGAGCATCGCGCAAATGTGAGGAGTGGTCCACACGATGCACTCACATTTGCACGATACTCCAGGGCCTGGCTCACGCATTTTTTCATTTTCGGCTTTAAGCCAAAAATGGTGCACGGTCGCACATTGTTCCAGGGCCCCGCACACACTTGCCATGCATGCGGAGCCTCGGGAGCTGGGCTGGTCGTGCCTCCTGTCTCAGTGCAGCTTGGGAAGGTCCCAGACTGCACTGCGAAAGGAAGAGGTGGGGCTCTCGCGTGAGCAGGCAGCTTGTGCGGAGCCGAAGGATCCCGGATGTGAGAGCCTCTCTCTGGAGGCTGCTCGTGCGAGCATCGCACCCCAGCACTGAGAAAAGGTGAGTTGCGGAAAGGGCCTCTGTACAGCATTGTTACATTATAATTTCTGGTCCTGGTTTCCTTTTCTCACTGTGTTGTTTGAGTGTGTTGGGGCATTGAGTGTGTTGTGTCTGTTTGAAACTACAGAGAACTAAGGGAGTAAAATAATTTTCTGTCTTATTAATGTTGATGTTTCTTTTTGTTTTATATTGGTTTTTTTGTCTGCTCTGAAAACTTGCAAAACCAGAGAGATTTCTTATAGTTTGGGTGTTCCTTAGAATTCAGGACTTTGCAGTGGCATATGTAATAAAAAAAATATTTTAAAAAAGTTTAACTTCTAAATATATTCTGAATAAAATATACTTTTAATACATCAAATATGATAAATTTTATGGTAAACCCAGTTTTAAAATCAAGCGTGTTTTAATTTTCTAAAGTAACAAAGTGACTTTGTATCTGCAAAGAATACTAATGATGCATTTTCAATTATTTCTAAAATTTCCAATTTTTTTCCAAAGAACAATTGGAAAAACAAGTCCCCCCCTCCCCCATGGCTTCAAAATTTCACATGTCTACATGTATTATCATGATTTTTCTCGCCATCCTTGGAGCAATTTGTAAAGGAACAGGCACAGAAACAAACTTTTCTCTGTAATGTTGAGAACTGGTCATTTTAGATGTTTTACAGAGTAACAAAAACAAAAAGCATATTTCTCTTCAAATGAACTTATAATCCAAACATCCAAGTTCCTACAATGGCAGACACTAAACCAGACAGCTAACTGCTGCACTTTTCAGAGCATACCTAAGAGCCTGAGCCCTGGGTAGCATTTTCTTTTACAAAAGGATATATAACAATGTTGAACCATAATATTAAAAATTACAACTAGTCAGTTTTTATTACATACTTTGAGACAGCTTTCTTGGTAGAAATAAAGGAAACTCTAGGAGTTGTAGGTTACCAAAAGGTTGATTCTTTTTTAATTTCATACTGCCTTCCTTCCAGTCACACAATCAAAGAAACAAAAGAAAAGAAATAGGGTGGTCAGAATTAATCCCACTGTAAACATCACACACCCTTTTTCTCCTACAGCTAGTGGAAAGAACAGGTTGCTCACTTGTAACTGTGGTTCTTCAAGTAGTCATTTGTGAACTCACACAAATGGATTAACTGCGCAGGCATTTGTGTGCGTCACAGGGACCATGAAGAATAAAGAAATTGTGCATTATTGTACAAATATAAAATTGCACAAGTGAGAGAAATAAAATATATTTTAGTTTCTGCAGAATTATTCACATGTATTACTCACATATATGTATTAGCTTATAAGTATAACACATTTTAGACACATTTACACATATATTCTAGTATATTTTGTATTTGAGCCCCGGTAATAAAATAAAGTCTAACAAGGAAGATTTTTAGAAATGAGAGGGCCTCCCAAAAAGGACCTTGAAAGTAATTGGAAAGGAGGGAAAGGAAAGGCCTCGATAAGGAGGGCAAGACAAGGCCTATGTAAAGATTTATGGAGGCATGGCAGAGCAGAAAAAAGGGGATACTACTGATAAAGACATCTGGGATGTAACATGATGACGCATGAAGAAGGTGCATGATTAGTGCATGATCACTCATACTATAAATATGGAGAAGGGGGAATGTAACTTTTTAGGCGATCCTGATAGGCTGTAACTTTTGGGGTCTTGTCCAATGAGATCCAAGGGGGAGGAAAACCTGCATGAGGCAGGGGGATAAAATATGAGGTATTCCACAGAGGGGGTGTCCTTCTCTCTAGGGAGCACCCGCTTCTGCAGAGACGTATTGTTTTAATAAACATTTGATGTTTCCGCCAATCCTGTGCTAAATTGTTTCATGAGTCTTATCAGCTATTTCTTACAACAAGCAAGCAAACTACTACTAGAACTACCCATTAAGTCCCTGCACATTCCCTTTTGTTCCCTTCCCTGATCACTCCTGCTTTCCTAACAGAGAAGGCCACACCACAAAATAAAATAAGTCATATAAGAATTAAAATCCAGTGGCAAAGAACAAAGCCCTTGGTTATTCAAGAGCATTAACAACGATCTATTCAGTGTGTTTGGAGGGATGTTTTTTAAAGAAACACCTTTTATGCGTTTTGTAACATGCCGAGATACACAACAAGAAGAACCAGTACTGTATCTTTAAATCTGGTTAGTCATCCTGCAACAAAATTCAATACTAGAAAAAACACACTGACCGCTTCAAGAAGGATTATTTTGCCTTTGGCACAATTCTCACTGAGGGAGTAACCTCATGGCTGGGATGTACAGAATCAGATAAAAGCTCAGGAGGTTGAATGCTCCTCCACTGAAAAATCCTCCCTACATATAGTATACTTAAAAAAAAAAGATACTAGGGAGAGGAAAAATGCACTTGAATTCTTCTTCATCCCAACATGTTAGTTTTCTATAACTCAAGGACTAAACTCAATTACAGTTGGCTTTCCACAGTAGGCTTCACTTTCACAGATTTGATTATTTACAAGTTTCTCCAACCCCTGCCTCCCCCACAATTTCAAGCACTTCATTTCCAGGGAAACTTTCCCTTTCAGCAGCTCCAATCAGGCTGTGCTGCCCCATCTCTTCCACCATCAGCTCCCCTGGTCCTCTTCTTCCACCACCAGCTGCTGCCTGGCCAGGTAAGGCAGCTTGATTTCTCAGCACCACAAACCCTTTCCCAACATAAAGCCAAAGGCTTTCACGGCCGGAATCCTTAGGTTGTTGTGGGTTTTGAGGCCGTGTTATATTAGTATTTTCTCCTGACATCTCACTTCCATGCCACCAGATCCTTTGAAGATGCCAGCTACAGATGCAGGTGAAACGTCAGGAGAAAATACTAATAGAACACGGCCTCAAAGCTCAAAAAATCCACAACAACCTTTCCCAATGCCCCACATACACCCAAAGATGGGCAAAAGATTGCTTTCCCTACCCATACCCTTTCCCTCTCCTTTCTCTAGTTTGGACCCTTAGTGCCTGCTCTCCCCACCATTCCTTGCTCTCCTTCTCACAGACACACACACATATTTTGATATTTGCGTTTTTCCACTTTTGCAAGGATCCTGTATCTCTAACCCTAGTGAATGTGGAGGGCCAACTGTACTAGTCCCAACAAGAGTGGAGGCACAGAATTAACAGAACTAACCTACCAAGTCTACAGCTAATTCAGTGAGTCTGCACAGACTGCGACTAGAAATTGCATTCAGTTTTCATTGTATTCATTACTCAACATAATATACAAAGAATAAGGCAGAAAAGAGAAAGCATACAAAAGATAAATGAACAATTAAGTCTAAAAGAGAGGAAATTAAAGGACAATCCCTCACATAAAGACACTTTGAAGGAAATAGATGAACTACAAAAAGAACTGGAATTACAAATGAATGAAGAAATTAACAATAAAGTGCTATATACCAAGCAGAAAAATTTTGAATGGGGAAACAAAGCAGGTAAATGGCTGATGTATAGACTTAGGAAAAGAAACGAAAAATCCTTAATTACTAAAATTAAGAAAGGAGGAAAAACTTACACTAATGCGGAAAAAATTAAAAAAAAATTTCAAATTATTATTCTGAGTTATATAAGGATACAAATCGAAACATGAGTTAGGTAGATGACTATTTATCTAAACAATTAAGAATGCAATTTACTGAAGAACATTCGAAGATATTAAATAGCCCAATTACAACTGAGGAAGTAAAGGAAGCGATAAAGAATTGTAAAAAAAGAAAAAGCTCCAGGTCCAGATGGCTTTTCAGCAATCTATTATAAGACATTTCAAGATCAACTAATTTCTTCCTCTTCACGAAATGATGAATAAAATAATGCAAGGTAATATTCCAATATCTTGGGAGGAGGCAGATACAGTTTTAATTCAGAAAGAAGGTAGGGACCCTTTAGAGGTAGGGAATCATAGACCAATATCATTATTACATTCAGATTATAAAATTTTTACAGCTATTTTGGCAAGAAGATTGAAAAAAGTAATTAAGGATATAATTCAGGATGACCAATATGGCTTTATTCCTGGGAGATATTTGAGAGACAATATTAGGAATGTGATTAATTTAGTTGAATATTTTGAGAGGAATCGGGGGGGGGGAATCAGCATTTTTTCTTTTAGATATGGAGATGGCTTTTATGTTAGACATTATGAATAAGATGAATGTTGGTGGAAAATATTTCCAGTGGATAAAAGCAATGTATACTAAACAATCAGCCTTTTGGGGGATAAATGGTGAAAAAACTAGAAAAACTGATATTCAAAGAGGAACAAGGCAGGGTTATTCGCTCTCCCCTTTATTATTTTTGTTAGTAATTGAAATATTAATATCGAATATAAGAGAAAATAATGAAATTAGGGGAGTAAAATTAAAAAGTAAAGAGTATAAGATACAGGTATTTGCTGATGATCTGGTGATTGTATTAGAGCAGTGGTTCTCAACCTGTGGGTCCCCAGATGTTCGTGGACTTCAGCTCCCAGAAGCCCCAGCCACTATGGTCAATGCTCAGGGCTTCTGGGAGCTGAAGTCCATGAACATCTGGGGACCCACAGGTTGAGAACCACTGTATTAGAGGAACCAGTAGAAAGTATTAAGAAATTAGGGAAGATATTTAAAGAATTTGGGAAAATGTTGGGTTTACAAGTAAATAGAGAGAAAACAAATATTTTAACCAAAAATACATCTTCTGAAGAAGAGTCAATATTAAATCAGGTATTGGGATATAATATATCAAAGAAAGTAAAATATTTAGTAGTACAATTAATAAGGAAAAATTCAGAATAATTATATATTTCAGAATAATTATATATTTCAGAATAATTATATAATTATATTCTGAAAAATAATTATGAGAAGGTATGGAAAGAAATTGTAAGTGATTTTAAAAATTGGAATAATTTGAAATTGTCTTTTTTAGGAAGAATTTCTGTGGTTAAAATGTGTATGTTACCGAAGATGCTCTTTTTATTTCAAACTATACCGATAATTCACAGAGATGTGAGTTTTAAAAAAAGGCATAGAGATACTGCAAAATTTATATGGGAAGGGAAAAAAACAGAATCAAGTTGAAAATTCTTCGAGATGAAAAAGAAAGGGGTGGGATGGGTTTACCCAGTTTAAAATTATATTTTTATGCCTCCTGTCTTGACTGGATTAAAGATTGGATTCATTTAGATAAAATGCATTTATTGAATCTACAAGGTAATGGTATAGGTCGACTTGGCACTTTTACTTATGGTACGATAAAAAAAAGTAAATAGAGAATTTAATAACCATTATATAAGAAGAGCCTTAAAAAATGTTTGGTATAAGTATAAATTAAGATGTTGCCCCAAAACACCATTATGGGTATCACCTCATCAGGCCTGTTGTAAGAAAGAGAATATTTGGTCAGACAAATGGATATTATATAGGGACTTAGTAGGAAATTAAAGAGTTGGGGATAAGCTGTCACTGGTTATTGTACAGGCAGATTAGAGAAAAATTAAGAATAGATTTAAAAGTAAATGGTTTTTTAGAAGAATAAGGACCACTTATTTCAATATTACTTTTGGAAAATACTAAAATTATTGTATTTGTATTTCTAAAGTATACAAACTATTGTTATTATGGGAGACAGAAGATGAACTGGTTAAAGACTTTATGATTAAATGGTCTCAAAATGTGGGCTATTCAATAAAGTTAGATCAGTGGATTAAAAATTGGAGAAAAAGAATGAAATATAGAGTTTGCCAAGATATCAAAGAAAATGTGTATAAAATGCAATATAGATGGTATTTAGCCCCAGATAAATTATGTAAAATGTATAAGAAATATAGCAACAAGTGCTGGAAATGCAATTTGGATAGAGGTACCTTTTTTCACTTATAGTGGTCTTGTAAAAAATAATAATAATAATAATAATAATAATAACAACAACAACAATATATTTCTATCCCACCTCTCCCCAAGGATCGAGGCGGCGAACAACAATAATACGTTAATTACATTAAAAACATACCCAATCCTCCCCACCCACCAATCCACCTAAAACCAACCCCCTAAAACACACAACAATTAACAATTACAACAATCAACTGGGTATTAAACAACAGCAGGATAGCTATTCATATGCAAACTGAAAGAATATTAAGCATACAATTTAAAATGTCACCTGTATTATATTCATTATGTATCATGGATGATGATTTTGAAAAGAAAGCAGATAAAGTATTATTTTATTTTTCAACAACTGCAAGAATAGTTTTAGCACCGAAATGGTGACAAAATACCCTTCCTACTATAAGTGATTGGATCTTGAAATTAATGGATATAATTCATATGGACAGACTTACTTAATAGGAGGGAAGTACAGTAAATTTATCAAAGACTGGGATATTATCATTGGATACTTTAAGAACACGTGGGGGAATTTGCAGGTGGTGAACTTTGAATGTTGAGATTTATAAAGAAATTTATCCTTAGATCTTACTGGTTTGGTGGGAAATAAGTGGAAAGAATCAGTAGAATATACAACGTATAAAGGAAATTAGCTATTAAAGAGAATATATAGCATAAAACAACCTATAGCCAAGCTGGAACAGGAGGAACTTTAATGAATGAGAAGGTTTAGGTTGAAGGTTAGCTAAGTGATTTAGGTAAGTAATTTGCCAATTTTAAAATAATTTTTCTATTCTTTTTCTTTTCCCTTCTTTTTCTTGCCCTCTCTTTTCTTTCCTTTTCTCCTTTTTTCCCATGCCACTTTAAGATGTGGTGGTGTCATTTTCCCTCCTTTTCTTTGTTATACTTTCTATTCGCGCTTCTCTATTATTATTTTCTATTCTTTCTCTCTTTTTATTTTCTTTTTTTTCTTTACCTATAGCTATTTTGACTTTTTCCTATATAGGTTCTATACTAGATTTAACTTCTTAGATAAGAAGGGTTTTGCATATTTACCTTTTAATATCTTATATTCCTTCCTAGTAGGTATGTGTTATCTTGAACAAATTTAGGCTGATTTACAAAGATGTTATACCTTCTAATGTGAATAGAGAATAGAATGTGTGTTTGTAATTTTCAATGTAATAAATAAAAATTAATAATAATTTGAAAAAGAAATTGTATTCAATCTCAAGAAATTATTTTTATTGTCAGGCTATCAAGTTATCCACTGGGCTAGATAAAGTGTAGCCTGCAGACCACACGCCCAGGCTAATTATGTGACACCAGGGACCCTAGGGGTCAAGAAAACTTTTTTGCCCCTAAATGCCCTCTATGCTGTGACGATGGTAATTTTTGCCATGTTTTGTGGGGGCTGGGTCATTTTTGGTCTAACAGAGGCTAAAAAGAGAGAAAGAGAGATTTCCAATTGCTCTCCTAGGCCTCAAAAGATCCAGGGCCAGGGCTACAAACATGGTTAAAATGCCTCACACCATCTACAGGGCATTTGGGGTCAATTTTGTTTATTTGTTTCCCAGGGATGCAGTGGGGGTGCCCCCTCAAGGTCACTTGGAGAACTAATGTGACCCCTAGCCTCCCACAGTTGCTTGTTTCTTGCCTACCTCTACAAGCTAAAATAGTACAGCCCATATACTGGTACACCTCTTTAGTGCAAAGCAGATTCCCCCACTCCATCAACCATGCTTTCTGTCACTATATCCTGGGCTTTGGGATGGCATATTTCTCCCTTCACCTCTTCCAAAGTATGAAGCCTAGAAGTACCCCACAAGTCTATGAGTTCTTGATGAACTCAGTGAAAATCCGGAACTTCTTAACTTACATTGTAGAAAATTGACGTACAACCTGGTCCACTGCTGTAATGTTTCTGTGGTGCACAAGCACAGAATCATATCCCTTTCAAAACTATGCATCCCATGTGTGGTAGCTTTCAGGAAGCAAGCCTGCCAGTCAGATATTCCATCTGGACAATCACCGACCTTCACTTGCTAGGACCGCTCTCTTTTTTCCCAAAATTAATCATGAGATTCAGATCATGTCAAACCCCTTGAGGTCAAGTCCCTTGAAGAGAGAAACAAGGATTGCTGTATGTGGTGACCACACAAAGCAGGGATGGGAAATATGCAGCTTTCCAGCAGCTATTGGACTACAGTCCCCACAGTCCCCAGTGATTGTTCATGTTGGCTAGACTAATGGAAGATGCAGTCTAACAACATGTGACACATTTACCCCAGCACTGACATGAAATATCTAGCATGTCCCCCTTCTACCATTAAGATGCATCTTTTGCATAGTTCAGGAAGCCCAGTTTGCCACTATTGACACCATGCATCATATAAACACAGAACATTCCTCCAAGCTGTCAGAATAAGCTCCCTCAAACCAATTCCCATCTAGCCATCTAATCCAGTGACATCTACCCTAGCCCTCTAGAAAAACAATTCCCATCATCTCTGCTTGCTGTCCACACTAGTCCAATACAGCTGAACATCACCATGCTCAGTAAATGTTGGCAGCTGCTCTCCAGTGGTCTTTCAGATTACCTGTCACTTGACCTTTTAACTGGAAGAGATGCCAGAGGCAAAACCTTAGAACCATCTCTATAAATGGCACATGGTCAGCCCACTGCCACAAAGTTACAGCCATTCCTCAGTACAATTTCAATCACATTTGTTTGTTTGTTCTGATAAATGACCTTAGTCCTTCAGTACTAACCCACAGAAATTCCATTCATTTCAAGCAGAGCTTTGAAAATTTATTTTAGTAGACTACAAATCTGAATCTACCTACCAGCAAACTCAGATTTCAAGATGCTTTTCCCAGCACAGTACAATGCACTGAAGAAAAAACAGAAAACTGCCCTTTACCTGGCAACAGGTGTGGCTTTGCATACAAGTAGAAGATTAACTGAAGAATGAGGAAGATATGCTTATATCATAATCACCATAATCATCTACACCCTGATAACCCATTGCTTGTAAGTGCTTAGAAGGAAAAGAATTCAGCCTTTGAAAGGTTCTATTATATTTATACCACTTCTCTGATGCTAAAAGCTTTGTTAAAAGTTACTAAGGATCATACGAGAAATTATAGAACTTTTTACATTCTTTCCAAGAATAAAACATGCCATCCAATAGCAGTGCAGCCTTTTCTTATTCTAGTATCTTACAGTTATGAGAGAAGGAGGAATGTCTCTTCTAAGACAGCACCTCCTTCTTCTTGTTTTTGTGTATTCTCTTATTAAAGATACATTTTAAAATTATAGTCAGGTTTCTTTAAATTACACTTTCTAATCAGGACATTTATTGTCTTATAACTGATCAATAGTCAAAAGAGCAATCCTAATCCCTTAGTGTTGCCTGCTGATAGTTGTTACAATTTAAAAGAGGTGCCCATCCACCAGTTTTCCCTGAAGGATATGTCCCATTCCCACTGAGCCTCTGGAGATCTCCATGGGTGGAAAGCTGCTATCAGTGCTCCCACCAGAGGCATAGGGCTATGAAACGGGACATTTCAAAGCACAAGATATTGCTGGTTTTCAACCTGTTAATTCTCAAGGCACACCATTCCCCAAAAAGGACCTTATTCTGGCCCCTCAAATTTATCAGATTGCAATTAATCTCCCCAGGGTTTTAAATGGGCTAAACCTAAAGAACCTCACTAGGTCAAAAACTCCAGCAAAACCATCCAACCCTCCCCACTACCAGCAGGGCTTCAAATGTGGTAGTCACGTCACTCCCCAAAACACTCCCAGACCACTTCCACACTACATTGTTATAGTGCATTTAGCATTTATGGGATGTTATCCTGAGATCAAGGTACCATTCACCATAAGAGGGTCTGGCCATTTCTGCACTACACTGTTATAGTGCTATTATTCTACTTTCAACCTCCTATGGAATCCTGGAGTTTGCAGTTTAGGGAAGAGACTTTAGAATTCTCAGCCAGAGAGCTCTTTGGCCTCAGTAAACTACAGAACCCAGAATTCCACAGGATGTTGAAAGTGGAATAATAGCACTATAACAGTGTAGTGCAAAAACGCCCCCCCCTTTGAACTGCTCAGCCTTCCAGCTTCTCCGAATCTAGGGTTCCCAGATATTTTAGAATACAACTCCCACTATCTCCCAGCCAGTACTAGTCAAACAAAAGGGATGATGAGATTTGTAGTTCAACATCTGAAGACTCTCTGTTGAAAAATCCCAGAATAAGCAGTGCAACCCTGTACACATACATACCTTTAGACACTTTCCAAGACAATCTCCATAGTCAAGTATCTGCGAGTGACTTAGGATACCCACATCATTTTGAGAATGTAATGTATACACAACCCTTTTTCAACATAATATTTGAGGTGCAGGAACAATTAGCACAACACTTGTTGCTAACAGATGTTCCGGCATTGAAAAGCATAGCTGAACTGTCATATCTCGGCTTATCAAAAGAAGAAAAGACGTGTGATAATATATGTCATCCAAAAATATATTTCAGAAGAAATATTTAGAGATGAAAATGGACATTACATTGGAGTAAGAGTAAAATTTCCAGAATTAATAATATTACTGGTTGGAATCTATGCCCTGTTAGAAAACAAAAGTAAATTATACGAGAAAATAAGAACAGTACTGCAGAATTACATCAATGAAAATAAGCAAGAGAACATCTTAATAATGGGAGACTTCAGTGGGGTAATAGATCCCGAGATGGACAGATCAACAAATAAAAATAAGAAAAAGAAAGCTGGGAAATTACCACAAAGCTTTTTCAGACTGATG